>PVHP010023650.1:0-27212 GCA_004024765.1 Zapus hudsonius | reverse complement strand
GCTGGTTACCTAGCTGTACGGCTGTGGTCCAGGTTCAAACCTGTCTGAATAAAGAGACCCGTGCATTTGCTCTGACTTGAGTCTCTGGTGGTCTGTCTTCGGGGGGGGGGGTCATCGAACCTTACACTGGATAGTTAAAATTAATATTATAAAATGGCAATTCTTCTAAAAGCAATATATTGAATCAATGCTATGCCAATAAAAATCGCAGATTCATTCTTTACTGACATAGAAAAATAATCTTAAATTTTATTTGGAATGTCAAAAGACCTCGTATACTCAAATCTATTTATCCTTCTTCATTAAAAAAAAAAACAACAACAAAAAACCTTCCTCAGGTGATATCACCATACTTGATCTAAAGATATACTACAAAGCCATAGTAAAGAAAAACAGCATGGTACTGACCTAAAAACAGACAGAGAGTCCAATGGAACAGAATTGAAGATAATACACTTAGTTCCAAAGCAGAAGTCAAGAGATACCTAAGAACTCATCCATAGAACAGACTTAAAACTCACACACCATGACTCAAGGAAGTGAGTAGAAGGGGTCCAGAAAGATTGTAAGAGCCATGGTGGTGGAAGAGAATATCCAGAGTCATTGCCCCCCTCAGCAACAACACAGAAAGGAGGAAAAACCTGGCTACTTCTTATTCAATACATAACCCCCTATTCCATGGACTGATCCACTGAGGAGGGCCCCCAGTGGGTTGGGAACAGGGAGCAGGAAATTGGAGGCACCATCACAAGATTTGCTCATACCGTGTATGTAATTATTGACAATAAGGATAAAAAATCTTTTCATATTAACAATATTTGTGCCATTTAATCTATGCTGATATCACTCTCCATTGGAGAATTTTTTTTTATGTTTTAAATGAAGGCAGAGAGAATCGAGGAGATAAACCACCCCTTGCTCATCAGCCCGGGCTCAGGTGAAATAACAGACGAATTGGCTGAAAGAGAGAGTGCTTCTTCCCTGGCAGCCCTGACATTCAGCACCACCATGAAGGACTCAGACACTGAAAGTACTCATATCTTATCAAAGCAGAAATCCAAAACCTACTGAGAACTCACCACTAAAGTAGACTCATCAAACACTCACCATAGCTCAGGGAATTATATGGAAGTGGCAGCTGAAACTCATAACTCACAACTCCATGCTGAATGTGAGCAATCCCATTGAGGAGGACCCTCATAGGAATGGGGGCAGGGAGGAGGGAAATGGTGATACCAACATGTGATTTGCCCATGCACAGTTTCTACTTATTAAAAAAATCAAATGGATTCATGAGTATGTTGTATCTCTCAAATTTTGAAGACAATTTCTGTCTGGTCTTAACAAAATGACAAAGCACTTGGGGGCAAAGATGCAACCAAGGAGGCCTGCACTGGAGGCCAAGATGGAGAAGACCTGCACAGCCACCATGACCTTCCCCTTGGTGCTCTGGTAGACAGGAAGGAAGGTGACCCAGACACTGCAGAACACCAGCATGCTGAATGTCAGGAACTTGGCTTAGTTGAAAGTGTCAGGCAGGTTCCTGGCCAAGAAAGCCACAGTGAAGGTCCCCAGGGCCAGAGAGCCCAGGTATCCCAGGACACAATAGAAGGCAGTGATGGAGCCCGGGTTGCACACAAGGATGTGGCCATGTTCTGAGTGTGCATCTGTGTCAATAAATGGAGGAGACATTCCCAGCCAGAGTCCACAGAGGAGAAGTTTGATCAGGGTGCAGACAGGAATGATGACATTAGGTGCCCCTGATACCAGCAACCCCCACATCCTTCTCCCTCGAGCAGTGACCTTGAAGGCCAGAACTACAGTAATTGTTTTGGCCAAGACTGTGGACACAGCCACAGTGAACACCACTGTAAAAGCAAGGGCATTCATTTCTCAAGATAGCAAACCAGCATGCTGGGGTCAACCCTCAAACAAGAAGGTGACCCAAAGCAGGATTCACAGGCTCCTTTTAAAACATAAAACCTGGCTGGAGAGATGGCTCAGCAGTTAAGGCCCTGGGTTCAGTTACCCAGTAACCACATATGCCAGACCCACAAGGTGATGGCCCTGTTGCTCTCTATCTCTCTCTGCTAGAAAATGAATAAATAAAATATTTTAATAAAAAATTAAACATAAAACCAGAGAGTGGGAGATTTGAATTATATCACAGCATATCAGCAATTTATAATATATGGTTGGAAAATCATAAGGCATTCTTTTAAAATGATTCGTGTAGCGGGTGGTGGGAACAAGCTGTGTAAGAGTGATTGGTTAATTCTGTGAACTTCTGATTAGATAACCAGTATCTGTTTGCCTTTTTTTATGGCCTCTCAGGCCCAAGGCTAAGTACAAGGTGGCCAGCAGTTTGGAAAATTCCTAAAGCATTAGCAGACCTTCTTTATGCCCTCATCTACATTTATGATAAAATTGCAATCATACAGCATATCTCTGTTCTTGTCTTCATTGTCTTTCCTTCTCCAAAAGTACCTGGGTTCAGGAAAGCTGCCTAGGAAGAGGAGACTATTCAGAAACAAGAAGACAAAAAATCAAAGTGAACATATTTTTCATGTCCGCAAAGCCATAAGCCTTAGCAGTGGTGGAATGTGAGGTGTTGTTCAGACAAGAGTATCAAATATCAATATATGCACACATGTTCACTTTTATTACTGGTGTCAAATGATGAGGCACTCATCCCTGCCCCCCCTCCTGGCCTCCAAAATTCCTTTGTGCCCAGGTGGCTTCACTCCCCTAGAGGAATCCGAGGTACTCTCTGCCCTAGGGCTCTGCATCTGAGGTCCTCAGCCCAAGTGATAAACACAATTTGGAAAATATTTTTGAAGATCATCTCCAGCCTCAGCTGTCCCAATTTCATCCACATTCTTTTCCATTCAAACCCCTGGGAGGAGCACTGCTTGGCTAATCTGATCCCAGGCCTGAGACAACAAGCCCTGTGCATGAACACCATTTGAAATAATTATGCTGATAGTTTCTGGGTTTTCAAAGTATTATTTGTAAAGAAGGGTCAGAACGAGCCCATGACAATCAGCGCTCTTGTAGACACATGGGACATTTTATCCCCAAAATACAAGTTAGGAAAAAATAGCCAGCCTCAACCACCTACATTCATTACATGAACCAGGCACTAGTCCATATCAGTCACATAACACACAACACTCCACAAAAGAACGTGTTTCTTATTATCTAGAGAACCAGTAATCATGACAAATCTAGAAATCCCCACAATTACGCTCAATCCAAAACATATCCATTCTATCCTTTAATATCAATGTGTAAACAGAACTGAGTATTTGAGATCAAAAGATGGCATCACACCCTGCTCCTTAGTTCTTACAGAGAAATTGATTGGGATGGTTCATTTCTTTATCTATAACATTAATTTCATATATTAATGCTCACCTTAGAGATGAATAACTATGAATCACACTTGTAGTTTAAGTGTAAACTTCTACATTCCCAGGAAAATCTTTACTCTTTCTTTGCGGGACATTTTGCCAGTTTGAGGGGTACAGATGAGTTTTTGTAGAGAAGTTCCTTGTGTTGATTCAGACTACAGAGAAAGCTACACAGATGTAGACAATTCTTTTGGAGTGGTGATCCATTTTAGAACTGTGTAGCTTATGGACATATTCATATCAGTCTTGCGTGTGGAATCCCAGAATAACATGTGAGTACCCTATAGTCTGGACAACCAATTATCATAGAATTTCTGGATATTCCCTCCATACCAGTGTAGAAATCAAGCCACATATGTGAGTTTGACTTACAAGCTCTTCCAGTTTCTCTGTACCTGAGAATCGATATTTATAATAATACACTTCTACATCAATGAAATTAGTTTTATACATATATATATACTTAAAGTTGAATAGGGTGATAGATGTGACACAGCTCTATGTTTTATATGTGAACTTTTCTTGCTCTACATTTCCATTAGGAATGGGCATTTTTTCTTTTCTTTTCTTTCTTTCTTTCTTTCTTTTTTTTTTTTTTGAGGTAAGGCCTTGATCTGTCCCAGAGTGACCTGGAATTCACTATGTTGTCTTGGGTTGACTCAAACTCATGGTGATTCTCCTAAACTCTGCTTCCCTAGAGCTGGGACTAAAGGTAGGAATGTGTGTGTGTGTGTGTGTGTGTGTGTATGAATGTGTATTCTTTTTTTCATTTATTTGCAAGCAGACAGAGAGAAGAAGGAGAATGAGAAGGGGGAGGAGAAGGAAGAAGAAGAAGAAGGAGGAGGAGAAGGAGGAAGAGGAGGAGGAAGAGGAGGAAGAGGAGGAGGAGGAGGAGGAGGCAGACAGTAAGGGTGTTCCAGGGCCTCCAGATACTGCAAATCAACTCTAGATGCACGTGACACTTTGTGCACCTGGCTTTTTACATGGGTACTGAGGAATTGAATTTGGGTCATTTGGCTCTTCAGGCAAGTGCCTTAACCGCTTAGCCATCTCTCCAGGAGAGAGCATAAAGATTTGAGGATGAGGAGATTCCTTACGGTGGGTGACATATGGAACTATAGAAAATTTGTGAAATGTGTATACATAAGTTGGATTTAGTTTGAAGGGTGGGAGGTCTTATTGTTTGAGGTGTGGCAACCAGGCATGAGTGATTATTGATCTGTGTTAAATAAATAAAATATTACAGAGTGTCAATTCTATGATGAAGTATCCCAAAGGCTTATAAAGACAGATTTAATGCTAATATGTAAGAAGAGTGATCAATAGGTGTGTGTGTGTGATGCCCGACCTTCCTTATTTCAAGCAAACAGACTAGGGTCTAGGGACATAGTTCAGTTGGTAGAGCGCCTGCCATGAACGTGTGAAGACTTGAGTTCACACATTCAGCCCTCATGTAAAAGGTCAGCACCTTTGTTTGTAATGCCAGTACTGGGGAATTTGAACCAGGAAGATCCTTAGGACATGTTGTCTAGGAGGCTATATAAAAACAACGGGATCCAGGTATTGCACAAGAACTTATCTCAAAGCAGTGACTAAGAAAGAAATACAATGTTGATCTCTGGCATCCACACTCATGTGCACACATGCATACACTAGATGAACATGAATATATATATATATATATATATCACATACATGCACACACACAAGAAGAAAATGAACTAAAGTAATCAAAATGGAAATAAAGCTGGGCAAGGTGGCACATGCCTTTGATCCCAGCACTCGAGAGGCAGAGGTAGAAGGATCACTGTGAGTTAGAGGTTATCTTGAGACTATATAGTGTATTACAAATCAACCAGGACTAGAGTGAATCCCTACCTAAAAAAAACCCAAAAATGAAAACAAAGCTCACTATTCAACTATACAACAGTTCAGAAATGAATTCATTCAACAAAAAACAAACCCATCAGGAAATATCAAAATTTATTTACATGAAACGTATATAATCACCTGAAAGAAGGCTGATAAATGACTCAATGATTAAGGTACTTCCCTGCAAAGCCTAATAAACTGGGTTTGATTCCCCAGTACCCATGTAAAGCCGGATGCAAAGTTCACA
Organism: Zapus hudsonius; assembly: GCA_004024765.1. Taxonomy (NCBI): domain Eukaryota; kingdom Metazoa; phylum Chordata; class Mammalia; order Rodentia; family Dipodidae; genus Zapus; species Zapus hudsonius. The sequence goes on along the minus strand of PVHP010023650.1, from coordinate 21,680 downwards.
AAGTGGTGCATGCATCTAGAGTTCATTTGCAGTGGCTGGAGGCGTTGGCATGCCCATTCTCTCCTCTCTCTCTCTCTCTCTCTCTCTCTCTCTCTCTCCTTGAAAATTAATAAAATATTTTTTAAATTCCATATTGTATATGTACCACAACTTTGGTATTCACTCATCTGTTGTGGTCAGCTTTCTAGTTGCTGAGCAAATAGAACCCAAGCAAAGGCGGCTTGTGGAGGAATGGGTTTATTTGGCTTACGGACTCGAGGGGAGACTCCATCCTGGCAGGGAAAATGATGGCATGAGCAAAGGGGTGGACATCACCTCTGCCACAGCACTGCAAACAGCGGCAGGAAGGTGTGCCAAATACTAGCAAGGGGAAGCTGGCTTATAACCCCATAAGCCCACCCCCAACAACACAGCTTCATCAAGGTTGTAAAACCCAAACTACCATCAGCTGAGGATCAATCTATCAGAACACATTCAATTGTTTGTGGGGGACACCTGGATCAAACCATGACAGGGAACATGGATAGAGTAGTATTCAGCCGGGTAATCTTGACCCAAGTGTGTTGTTACTGAGGGGTGCCATGCCTATGATAATCTCCCCCAACACAGCTCTCACAATCTTTCTGCCCCCTCTTCCGCTCAGTTCCCTGAGTCATGGTGGGTGAGTATTAAGGCTGCTTTAATGTTATGAGCTTAGGAGTTTTTGTGTTGAGAATCGTATAAATATACCACAGTTTCGCTGTCCATTCCTCCATAGATGGGCATTTGGGCTGATTTGAGTTCTTGGCTATTATGAATTGAGCTGCTAAAAATATAGTTGTACAGAATTTTCTGCATCGAGATGTGGCATCCTGCGGGTAGATGCCTAGTAGAGGGATAGCTTCGTCCATTGGTAGTTCTATGTCCATTCTGTCTAGGAGTCTCCACACTGCTTTCCATAATGGTTGAACAAGTTTGCAATCCCACCAGCAGTGAATGAGGGTTCCTTTTTCTCCGCATCCTCGCCAGCAATGATTGTTGTTGGTTTTCTTTATGATAGCCATTCTGACAGGGGTAAGATGGTATCTCATTGTGCTTTTGATTTGCATTTCCCTGATGCTTAAGGATGCTGAGCACTTTCTTAGATGGGACAAGGCCATTTGTGTTTCCTCCTCTGTGAATTCTCTGTTGAGATCAGTGCCCCATTTTGTGAGGGGGCATTTTGGGTTTTTGTTACTAATTTTTTTGAGTTCTCTGTAGGTTCTGGATATTAGGCCTCTGTCTGAGTTGTGGCTGGCAAAAATCATCTCCTAATTTGAAGAGGGTCTATTGGCTCTGAGTATGGTTTGTTTGTCTGTACAGAAGCTTTTGAGCCTGATCAGGTTCCATTGGTTAAGTGTTTGTTGTATTTCCTGAGCTGCTGGAGATTTGCTCAGGAAATTTTTCCCTACTCCTATTTCATGTAGAGTTCCTCCTATTTTTTCTTCCAGGGTATTCACGGTTACCGGATTTACATTAAGGTCTCTGATCCATTTGGAGTTGATTTTTGTGCACGGTGAAAGGAGTGGGTCTATTTTCATTTTTTACATGTGTTTATCCAATTCATCCAGCACCATTTGTTGGAGATGCTATCTTTGGCCCAGTGTACATTGTTGGCCCCCTTGTCAAAGACCAGATAACTGAAGTTACTTCCAATTAAAGCTGGGTCTTCAATCCTATTCCATTGATTTGTCTGTCTGTTTTATGCCAGTACCATGATGTTTTAGTTACCATGGATTTGTAGTATGTATTGAAATCAGGAATGGTGATACCCCCTGAGTAAGTTTTTTTACTTAGAATAGTTTTAGATACCCGAGGTTTTTGTCCCTTCCAAATAAATTTAGAGATTATTTTTTTCTATGTCTGTGAAGAAAGAGGTTGGGATTTTTATCGGCATGGCATTGAATCTGTAAATTGCTTTTGGCAGGATTGCCATTTTTACTATATTGATTCTCCCTAACCATGAGAATGCAATATCTTCCATCTTCTCACGTCCTCCTCTATTTCCTTCTTGAGTGTTTCAATATTTTCCTTATATAAGTCCTTTACAACATTGGTTAGTGATATTCCAAGGTATTTGATTTTCTTTGAGGCTATAGAAAATGGGACAGTCTCTCTTATGTCTTTTTCTGTCTGCTTGTCCTCTGCATATAGAAAGGCTACTGATTTTTTTTTTGTCAAGCAAAAATAGTCTTTATTCAAATTTAATGGAAACAGGGGTCACTATACTTTGCAAAACAGGGGAAAAATAAAATTAAAAAATTATTTTTTTTTCTTTTAATATAAAACAATATAATCAGAATACCAGAATATGGAACTCTACAGTTTACTTCCTATGGGTTACTGCAGGTATCAATTTTCCTCGACTGTGCTATTCACAATACGAAATACGAAACCAAAGTGGTACGAAACTGAAGACTTAGCACTTTTACTAATGGCATACATCAAAGGGCATCAACTCAAGGGCAAAAATGGTTGAACTCACCATATCTACCTATGCCATCACTCCAGCCTCACAAGCTGCCCAGGTACAGAGCTCCCTGTAGCACAGCCAGGCATCTGGAGATTCTACTGTGGGCCTTGAGAAAAGGGGGGGGGGGTCCAAAGAGATTTTTTTTCAGTCGAGCAGGAAAGCCTGGCACCAGGAGGATTTACTGAGAGGAAGCACTTAGATTTAACAATTATAGACACACCATTAGGGGAGTTAAAAATGTATAGTAGTGACGTATGTTCTACTTCAATCACTTGTGCTACAGCTACCAAACATGTACAAAAGACTTCTTGGGTAGTTCCAGCTGTTCCAGCCATGGGAGAAGCCAGTTAGGACCTTGAGTGGGACCTAGATCTAGACCCAGAGGGCGACCTGGAAGCAGACCTGGATCAAGACTTGGAATGAGAGTCATTTTTTGAGGCTGACTGAACGGGAGCGTGATTCCAGTGGAAGATTTGGTTTTGATTTGGAATTGGAACTTGACCTTGACTGGGTCTCCGGGTTGGGACCAGCATCTCCAGTCTCCCCTCGGCCTTCTCTCTGACCAGACTCAGCCTTGGCATGTTCTCGCTTTAAAGAGGATTTGAAGGTAGCAGACCTGGCATCCAGAGAGTGAGATACTGGACAGGAAAGTGCAGTGGGCTCAGGGTCAAGGGGTTCAAGGACAGACTGGTGGCCAAGAAGACCATGTCCTGGCAATAGCTGAATTCAGCCACCAGCTGCTTTTGCTGGCCGGGTGGTTGAAGCTGTGCAATCAGGTAGGTTAATATTGGCCTGGAATCAACCCGAGGCCATTTTGACTTGTCTACCTAGATTGTCCACTGGTCGTGATCCTGCTTGTTTGTTGGGAAAAAGCACGGACCCCTGGCCCCCTGTGAGGATAGCCCAAATCTAGCCTGCCAGCAGGAGACGGGCTCCATCAGAGAGAAGTGAAAGCGACAGCCAGAGCAGACACACATGGCTGGAAGACATGTCAGGGCAAATCTCCAGCTACTGATTTTTGTGTGCTAATTTTGTATCCTGCCACATTGCTGAAGGCATTAATCACCTTCAAGAGTTTACTGATGCTATTCTTTGGTTCTGATATATATATATATATATATATATATATATATATATATATATATATATATATATATATATATATATATATATATATAGGATCATGTCATCTGCAAAGAGGGATAGTTTAGTTTTTTTTTCCTTTCTGATTTGTATCCCTTTTATGCCCTTCTCCTGTCTTATCGCTTGGGCTAGAACATGAAGCACTTTTTTTAAAGAGCAGTGGTGAGAGTGGACAACCCTGTCTTGTTCCTGAATTGAGTGGGAACTCCTTGAGTCATTCCCCATTGAGAATGATTTGTGCTTTAGGAGTTTTGTAAATTGTCTTTATTAAATTGAGGTATAGGCCATCTATGCCTATTCTTTCCAGAGCTTTGAACATGAAGTGGTGTTGAATTTTGTCAAAGGCCTTCTCCGCATCTATTGAGATAACCATGTGATTTTTGTGTTTGAGCCCATTAATGTGATGTATTAAATTTATCAACTTTCTTATGTTGAACCATCCCTGCATCTCTGGGATAAAGCCAACTTGGTCAGGGTGGATAATATTTTTGATGTAGCATTGTATCCAGTTTGCTAGGACTTTGTTCAGGATTTTTGCATCTAAGTTCATCAGAGATATGGATCTGTAGTTCTCTTTTCTTGTTGCATCTTTGCCTGGTTTGGGGATTAGGACAATGGTAGCTTCATAGAAGGTGTTTGGAAGCCTTCCTTCTTTTTCTATGCTTCTAACAAGCTTCAGCAAGAGTGGTTTCAGCTCTGTGATGAAGGCTTGGTAGAATTCAGCTGAGAAACCATTTGGTCATGGGCTTTTCATTTTGGGAAGGTTTTTGATTACATCTTCAAACTCTGTGGATGTGATAGGTTTATTTAGTGCCTTTATCTGCTCTGGTTTAAGCTTTGGCAGTTGGTAGATGTCCAAAAACTTATCCATTTCTTCCAGATTCTCTAATTTTGTGGAGCAGAGGTTTTGGAAGTATGACCTGATGATTTTTCCAATGTCTTTGGGATCTGTTGTGAGCTCACCATTGTCATTTCTGATTTTATTGATTTGGGCTTTCTCAGTTCTTTGTTTGATTAGATTGGCCAGGGGTTTGTCAATCTTATTAACTTTTTCAAAGAACCAACTCTTTGATTTATCTATTTTTTAAATTGTTTTCTCTATTTCCAATTCATTAATCTCAGCTCTGAATTTAATTATTTCCTTTTGTCTTGAGCTCCTCGGGTTAGATTTTTCCATCTGTTCCAATGCTTTTAGGTGGGTGGTTAGGAGATTGATTTGAGACCTCTCTGTCTTTGATATGAAGGCATTTAGCACAATGAACTTTCTCCTCAAGACTGCCTTCATTGTGTCCCGTAAGTTCTGATATGATGTGTTATCGTCATCATTTATTACTAGGAAATTCTGGATTTCCTGTTTTATTTCTTGGATGACCCAATCATTTTTTAGAAGCAAATTATTCAGGTGCCAATACTTTGTGTATTTTCTGGATCCTGTTCCATTGTTAACTTCTACCTTTAATGCACTATGGTCTGATATGATGCAAGGAACTACATCAATCTTCCTGAATTTGTTTAGGGAAGATTTGTATCCTAAGATGTGGTCAATTTTAGAACAAGTCCCATGTGTTGCTGAGAAGAATGTATATTCTGTGTCTTTGGGGTAGAACGTTCTGTAAATATCTGTTATCCCCATCTAGTCAATGGTGGTATTGAGCCCCATTATGTCCCTGCTGATCTTCTGTTTGGTTGATCTGTCAAGAGCTGATAGAGGTGTATTAAAGTCTGCTACTATGATGGAATTAGAGTCTATTTCAGCTTTATTTTTGAGTAGGGTTTCCTTTATGAACTTTGTTGCACCCAAATTTGGTGCTTATATGTTGATGATGGTGATATCTTCCTGTTGGATCATTCCTTTGATGAGTAAGAAGTGACCATCCTTATCCTTTTTAATTGATTTTGGTGTGAAGTCTATTTTATCAGAGATTAATGTAGCCACACCTGCTTGCTTTTCTATTTCCACGTGCCTGATAAACTGTTTTCCATCCTTTTACTCTAAGAAGATTGCTGTCTTTAGAGGTAAAGTGCGTTTCCTGAAGGCAGCAGATGGAAGGGTCCATTTTTCTGATACACCCTGCAAGTCTGTGTCTTTTTATAGGGGAGATAAGTCCATTTATATTCAGTGACATAACTTTGAGGATTTCTCTAAGCCCTGCCATGTGGAAGGGTTAATGGGGGTTGCTGTCTGTGCCGCTGTTATTAGCACACTGACTGTGATTCTCGTGCCTGATCTCTGGTACTCTTCTGAGGTATATTTCTTGTTCCTTCTGTGTGTGATATCTCTTTTAGGATCTTCTGAAATTTTGGCTTTGTGTTCAAATAGTTGTAGAGCTGGTTTACTTCATGGAATACTTTCACTTCTCCATCTATCATGAGGGATAGCTTTGCTGGGTACAGTAGTCTAGGTTGAAAGCTATACTTCTTTAGGCCCTGAAAAGCATTATTCCAAGCCCTTCTTGCTTTCATAGTTTCTAATGAGAAGTCTGAGGTAAGTCTGATGGCTTTTCCTTTATAAGATATGGTTTGCTTTTCTCTAGCAGCTTTGAGTATTTTCTCTTTGCTTTCTGTTAGGCATCTTAATTAGTAAGTGCCCTGGAGAATTCCTCTTCATGTCCTGTCTGTTTGGGGTCCTCTGGGCCCCTTGAAAGTTGAGTGGGCTTTCTCTTGTTAGATAGGGAAAATTTTCTTGAATAATTCTGTTGAAAATGTTTCCTATGTCCTTTGCCTGGGTTTCTTCTCCCCTGGGACCCCAATGATTCTATTACTGTGCCTTTTTATGGTATCCCATAGATCCCTCAAATTATGCTCCCTTGATTTCTTGAATTTGTTGAATCCTATGACATCCTTATTAATTCCTTGGTTTTTTTCCTGAATATCTGAAAGTCTGTCCTCCGGATTGTTGACTCTGGGACTGATTGATTCTATGGAGGTTTTTAACAACTCCATTTCATTTTTGGTTTCTGCTATAATTTTGTTAATAGACTCCAATTCTTTGGTGAGATCCAATTTCCAGTCTATTTTTGTTTTTGTTAGGGATTCCTGAAAATCATTTTTAAGTTTTCTTAAGTCCCCATCAAACTTAATCAATTGATTGTCTATCTCCTCCCGAAGTTGGTTCATCTTCAATTCACTGAATGTGTTTCTGAATTCATTTATATTTCTCTCAAATAAATTAAGTCTGGAGTCTATGCTTGAGTTGGTGAGCTTCATATCATTCATGTCTTTTTTCATAGTTTCCATATCAGCCATTAAGAGTTTCATGTTTGCATTGCAGTTGTGGTCAGGAGTCATATTATTCTCTCTTTGGGATTGCATTTTTGTTGTCTCTACTTCCTTGCTACTTTCCTGTTCCATAATGGGACTAGGGGCACTGAGTTTGGGAGTTCCGTCTTTGATTTCTGTGGGTTTTTTTTCGTTGGTTTCTGCCCATGTCCAGGTAGTAGAGTGGGACTCAGGCACCCTGGGGAGTGCTGTTCAGCCTGATTTGCTGTGTCCTCCCTTCAGTGGCACATGGTTCCTGGTGCCTGCTAAAGTCACCTGTGAGTGACCTCCCTGCAGTGGCGCATGGTCCGTGCCTGAACTGGCCTCTGCCCTCCCAGCAGTGGCAGTAGTTCCCAGGTATCTGCCAGAGGCCTGGCCCTGCCCATAGCTGCAGACACAAATGGGCTTCTGGAAGCAAGCTAGGTCAGTTTGCCCTAGAGGTGCTTCTGCCTGTGTGTGTGTGGGGGGGTTGTGAGAGAATGTGCCCAAGGATTTGGTGCTGGAGGGATGGAGCCCCGGGAGTGAAAGGTGCTCAGCTGGCAGGGCTTGGGAGCACCTGTGAGGAGACAATGGTGATGGCGGGAGCTTGGGGAGGGGGAAGGGAGGCTTTCTGTTCCTCTGTGGAGCAGAAAGCCGCTGGGGAACCCTGTCTGGGTGCCGGTGCTGGGGAGAGGGTGGGCTTGTGTTCAGGGCCGGCTGGGGTCCAGGGTTTGGACCCCAGCTGGAAAATCAAACCTTTACAGAGATAGTCCTGGCGAGGCTGCTACTTGTCTGCCATCATGCTCCACCCCACTATAAGCAATTCTTAATGGAGCCATGAATAAATGGTTGAATGAAATGGAAGTGAAATAAGATACAAAACAAAAATAACTTAACAGATGGCTGAATAAAATGGAAGGGAATTAAAACAAAACAAAACACAAAAGATAGCTGTATGTAATAGATGAAAATCAACAAAAATAATTCAATGGACTGCAATGAACTCAATGTGGACCTGATCAAATGCAGGAATTAATTCCAAGGGACAGTAAGAAAGTCAAATAAAGAGTTGAAAATTGCCTTTAAAAAAGGAATTAAAAATTGAGTTCAATACTGAGATGGAGATGTTAAGGGAAATTTTAACAGAAAAAAAATGGATCTGAGGTACAGAGAATGAGCCAGTATTAGAAACCAACAGACGCCCTGGGAGGATTTGAGGGCCTGAGCAATGGGCCATAAATCACCTGTGAGACAGGCCATGTTGGAGTTTTCTGGGGACAAAATTGCAATGGCATCAGTTTAGAGCAATATTGACTGTCCTGTAGTGTAGACAATTGGTGTTCTTTGGTGCACAAATAGAGATTGATTATGGGAGCAAGTGATGGCAGCTGTGTGAGGGAGGAGTCAAGAGAAACAAGTATGGAGGAGAAGAATATTTCAGGGATGAACTTTTAATAATATGACATCCCAGGTAATCTTGGGGTAGGGGCTTTATAGTGAGTATACATTAGCATGCCAGAATCTGAGGGAGTCTTGGACAGATGCCTCCAACATGAGGGTGCCTTGGGGGTCATGTGAAGTAAACATTCCAGGATTAGAAAAGTGTATTGTGCTGGGAGAGTTATGAGGGAGGTGGGGTTAGGAACACAACATAGGAGTGTCTTGGGGAGTAGATCCTAGTACATGATTCTACCTAGGACAGTTTGGGAAGCAGAGCTCAGTAAAATATGTCTATTGAAGAGATCAGAACCTGAGGTATCTTGGAGGTTTCCAAGGTGAAAGGGTTGAGGACTGGATGATGATGGACAGAGGTTGTCAGGTAAGAAAGCTTTAGTTCCACACTTTCCCCAAACTGGTGCCTAGATAGCAGCAATTCCTGTCCATGATGTAGGGACCCCGTTCCTGGTACTTCTCCTGCCGGATTCAGCAGGACTGAAAGGCACACAGAAAGGGTAGAATGAAGACCCTGATTCACACTGTGAACTTTCTATTGGGCTGGACAAGCACAACCATGTGGGCCTCCAGGGACAGACAGTGCAGCAGCTCTTCCATGAAGTGTTCCTTAAACCCTGTGCAGAGAGAGGAGCCTACACACAGCAATACCTTCTGTTCAATGTCCATGCACAGCTCCTGGGACACCTTGGAGACTCTGCCGTGGGAAGCAGTCCTGAGATTTCCCGAGGATGGACAAGCAGCTCTGGTCACTGGGTCACCTCCTTTCCTTGGGTGACATTGGGCAGCTTCAATGACTGCTGACACCCTGATCCATGCATGCCCACAACATGTGGAAACCCCAGGCCACAGAGCAGTAATGGTGCTTGGTGTTCTTCACTGCATCCAGGTGCTCATTTCCCAGTGGGCAGCCAGAGCCCAGCAGTGCCTCTGATAGGACACATCCAGGTCATTACCAGCCAGGCCAATCTGGATGACAGGGAACGTTGTAGCTCTGGAATATATAGGCACAGTGTAGTTGACCCCATGGCCAGTGTCCACCACAAGCCTGTTCACATGCCCATGGGCATAGAATGACAACATGAACTGCGACACCATAAAAAATAGGGGAGCAAGGTGACTCAAAGGCTTCTTTTAGTAATTTCTCCTGGTTGGTGGTAGGCTGAAGGGCGAATCAGAGAAAAGCAGCAGGTGGTCCCAGGTGGTCAGTCAGAGGTTATACTCTATGATGTCACCCCCGAAGATCTCAGCTGCTTTATATGTTACCACAATGCCATTTTAAATGGGTTGCATCACTGTTAACTCTAGGTAAGTGCAGGCTGTCTCCCACAAAATAAGTCCAGCTTGGGCTGTCCTAAGGTGTTCTGTATCTTGGGCTGGCAGCCCATGAGGCTGGCCTCAGTACAGGTGGGTTGGGTCTGTCCTGTGGTGCCTATATTGAAGGTGCCTGTATTCATGTTGATAATCACACTGCCTGTTTTTGGTAGCAGCCTGTCACCAACTATTCTGAGTGTGGCAGACTCTTGTTAGGTAGATTTGAGCTGAAGTGGGCACTTTAGACCATTTACATCCATGGTTGCAGTTGGCTTGGTGAAGCTGCCAGGCAACGTTGATCACTTTACTCTTCAGTATACAGAGAAGAGGCCCAATCCGGCCTAGGGTGAGCAGAGAAGGAAGGAGGCTGACCACTGGATCTATGATATCATTATGCCTGACTAGACTTCACAGTGCAGGGACAAAACAGAAGTCACCCAAATCCATTCAAGATTACCCACTGGAAGCCAATTTTGGAGAGACAGGTATGGTGCCTGACTGAGTGACTGGGTCCACAGCCCATCTCCAGCCCAACACACAGAATCTGAAGTGTAATATAGCCAGTAAAGAAGTCCCACAATTTTTTTTTGGTACACTAACATTTATACTCATTAACCAAAAGGTGATAGGCTAAACTTGCTTTGTGTTTTTTGAAAGTAGTGAGGTATGCCTGATGGGGGTATGTGTCTCTCTAGCTAGAAAGATGACTTGGGCGGATGCATGTCTTCAGGTCAGGGTGGCTCTCCTAACAGGACTGCCAAGCCATTGAGGATAAGAACTATATTTTATTTTCCTCCTTCTTTTTGTATGGCTCCCCACATATGGATAATTGCACAGAACAAGAGCAGAAATGCTTGTTGGTGGATTTATTCCAATATTTTTTAGCTATTTGTCTAGAACTTTCCAAACTAATTATTATGCTTACCCCCATGCATTGTGAATGGTGTGCTAGAATGAATTTCTCTGTTTGAAATGGGGAGTAATTTCTTGGTTTCCAGTGAATTTTGCAAGGAAGAGAAGTATGAATGTTCTGGTGAGGGCTAACCAGGCACGTCCCTTGAAAGATGCAAACCTCACTATGGCAAGCAGAGTGCTGGGTCCAAAATGAAGGCAAGATACTGAAGCCAGCTCTGAGGTCATCAGTCACTTGTCAAACACAAAACATAAGAGCCTGCAGTGCCAGTTGATATTTTTCCAATACATTTGTCCGATATAAAAACACACAAAAATTAACCAGGAATTTCAAATTGTATGGAACTGGAATGTTAAATTCACCCTTAAATTTCATAGTTAGTTTAAAAGAGGATTGGAGTCTGGATGCTTATGCAAGTAGTTGAACTTGAAGCTATTCTGTTTGTATTTGAAATCATCTTGGCCCAAATTCAGTTTTTTATTTTAATTTACTGCTTTTTATAAAAAGGTTGCACATATAGACCCCCCTCTCCCCTGCAGCAATTCTGCTGAGGGTCTTCGTTGGTGTGGATGGTAGTTTTCATTGTGGGAACCAAGACTCAGTCAGTCTCTCAAGGGATGGGGAAACATGATGTCTCTGGTTATTCTAAACCTACCTTGAGGTTCTTAAAACCTTTCTGACCCCTCTTCAATGATCCTATGAGCCTTGGTGTAGAAGATAGGAATCGGATTTAGTGTTGGCATCTCTGTAGACTCTGGATCTCTGTTTTGAAGAGGTTTCAGTGACTGAGTCTAGTTTTATTTTTTTTTTGAAATGTGAATATATTCCTTCAAAGGTCATTTTAGGTCAGCGTCTATCCACAATCTGACATAGTTATACAAAGTACATGTCTCGATGGAGAAAAAGAAAACAGAAAAGGAAATTATATAACACATTGGAAATATAAAGACAGGAAGCTGAAAACAAACAGTTCATCAAGATCTGTAATTAATTATCTGTAATTAAAATGCCTGGGCATACTGGACCGAATAAGAGAAAATAAAGGGCTGGGGAGATGGGTCTCTGGATAAGGTGATCACCTGCCAAACCTATCGACCTGACTTTTATTCCCCAGTGTCCACGTAAAGCCAGATGCATAAAGTGGAACGTGAATCTGGAGTTCATTTGCAGGGACCATTCCCTGTGTGTCAATTCTCTCTCTCTGTGGGTCTCGCTCTGATTGCAAATAAATAAATAAATAATTTAAAATAAAAAGAAAAGAAAAATAAATGACATGAAGAATCATGAAGGCAAATTTGAAAGGGATTATCTCAAAATGTAGTGATTCTGGTATGATAAGAGAAAATAGTCACTTGTCCATGAACACAATCTTCTATAACAACAAAATTTTTGGTTTAAAGTACAGTGCAGTTGTCTGCAGGCCCTATACCTCATTTACAATGAGTTATTTGTTATGAAGTCATATTGATCAAATGGGTCTTGTCCCTGAACTTTGGAAGAGAATTTCTCTCTGGTCTTAGCAAAATCACAAAGCACTTGGGGGCAAAGATGCAACCAAGAAGGCCTGCAATGGAGGCCAAGATGGAGAAGACCTGCATGGCCACCATGACCTTCCCCTTGGTGCTCTGGTAGACAGGAAGGAAGGTGACCCAGACACTGCAAAACACCAGCATGCTGAACGTCAGGAACTTGGCTTCGTTGAAAGTGTCAGGCAGGTTCCTGGCCAAGAAAGCCACAGTGAAGGTCCCCAGGGCCAGAGAGCCCAGGTATCCCAGGACACAATAGAAGGCAGTGATGGAGCCCGGGTTGCACACAACGAGGATGTGGCCATGTTCTGAGTGTTCATCTGTGTCAATAAATGGAGCAGACGTTCCCAGCCAGAGTCCACAGAGAATAAGTTGGATCAGGGTGCAGAGGGGAATGATGAGATTAGGAGCCACTGATACCAGCAACCCCCGCATCCTTCTCCCTGGAGCAGTGACCTTGAATGCCAGAACCACAGTAACTGTTTTGGCCAAGACTGTGGACACAGCCACAGTGAACACCACTGCAAACGCTGTCTGCTGCAGGCTGCAGGTGGCTGTGTGGGGATGGCCGATGAAGAGCAGGGAGCAGAGGAAACTACAGACGAGAGAGAGGAGCAGGATGTAGCTGAGAGTCCGGTTATTGGCCTTCACAATGGGGGTGTCTCTGTGCTTCACAAAGACCCCAAGAACAGCAGCTGTGAGTGCAGAGAAGAACAGAGCCGTGCATGCAAGGGACATCCCCAAGGGGTCTTCATAAGCCAGAAATGTCATAGATTTCTGAAGGCAGTGGGTATGCTCTATGTTGGCGTACTGGTCATCTGGACACCTCACACACTGATCCATATCTGGTACAGTAAGGAAACTTGTCAGAGCACCTTTAATCTCTCTCTGTGTCTCTCTGTGTCTGTCTCTGTCTCTCTCTCTTTCACAAAATAGCTCAAACAAGTGATATACACAACCTTAACAAAATTCTCTTAATTCATCCTGGAGACATGGCTCAACAGTTAAGGGTTCTTAACTGCAAAATCTAAAGACCCAGGAACAATTCCCCAGTATCCCTATAAAGCCAGATGTAAAAAGTGATACATGCATGTGGAGAATGTTTTGAACAGTTAGAGGCTCTGGGCCTCCATTCTCTCTATGTCTGTGCCCCTGATTTATTGAAAATAAATAAATATATAATTTTAATTTTTGCCTACTTCTTGCTGAGGGTAGCAATGGAGGACGATTGCTATATAGGAATGATCCTCAGTTCTTTTTATTTTTATTTTTTATTCACAAGGGGAGAGAGAGACAAAGGGAGAGACAGAGGGAGAGACAGAGGTAGAGAGAGAATATGAACATGCCAGAGTCTCTAGCAAAGAAGCAGCAGATGAATATGACACTTTGTGCATCTGGCTTTATGTGGGGATGGGGAATTGAACCCATGTTGCTATGTTTTGTAGGCAGGTGCCTTCACCACTGAGCCATCTCTCCAGCACAATTCACAGTTCTTAATGTCTATTATCTTTATTGTAAACACCCCAATTTTTTCTTCTCTTTATCTGTCATCGGATCTTTTAATTTTACTAGAATACAAAATTTCCTGTTCCCCTAATCTTTTCAGGATGCAACAATAACCACATCACATTGTGTAATTCTCTGAGTGCTGTGCCCATCAAGGTCACAGATCTCCTTGATTCCGTGTCCAGTGATGTCTATCTGCCTTTCTCAGGAAGGGGAACCCATGGATTTGACCCCACATGACAATAGAACATCTCCACAAAGCTTATTATAAAATTGGAACTACTCCTATTAATGAAGGCTGAGACAAAAAAAATTACCATCATGCATCCTGATGACATCATACCATTATATTAGATTTCTTGTCCACATACTACCTAGTTCACTATATCCTACCTCTCCATGCTATGACATATATTCATGCACTCAGTGACGAGGTATTTCTTGAGAAAACAGCATAGCCATGATAATTTCCCAAATTCCAAGAGAAGACAGGTGACACATAATACTTTAATAAGGAGGAATTCCTCCCAGCCGAATGTTTTAATTTTCATCAAGGTATGCCTTAGAGTAATATTTATAATTAAATTAGACTATCAGATAACATTGGAGAATATCTGTTCCCTAGTGAGTATTACTATACCAGAACATGCATTCCTTATTTACTTATTTATGTATCACATGTTTCTAAATGGTGTCCTCTAAATGTATACACTCATGTAACTGAATGTTTGCATCATCACTTTTCAGAGTGTATAATTATTTTTGTGGTGAGAATACAAAATTTGTCAGTGATATTCTCATGTGCACCTACCACCATGTGTTCTATCTCAGGTCTACTAGCATGCATGTACTGAATCCTCCTGGAACTGCCTAGGAAGGACAGAACAACAGATACCATGTACTCATTGAGAGTATTCACACCCATGAAATTCGCTACCACAGAAACAAATATAGAGACACACGGATCTCAGCAGACATACTCAGTGTCAATATTCTTGCTGGACATTGGGAAGATGATCATAAGTCTCATGTCATCAATCTGATCTAATTACTTTCTCATACAATGAATAATACATGTATATAATACTATATATTAATCTCCCAGATGGACATAAAACTTTCAATACTATTTCATTCTCAAAAACATTTTCCTAAAGAAAATTCCATGTACATTTTTCTAGAATAATGAATAAAATACTATGGCTCAGGGCACACAGAGTGTGCTATTTCAAGTATCAATATTATTGATTATCTCAATTACATGGTAAACAGAGGAGAAAATCTCTGTATTTCTGTTCTAGGACCCTTAAGGTCCTACTGTGGATGCAGAAGTCAGCTATATGAAGAATTTCTTCCTAAATACTTACCTGTCTCATTGGAAATCTCATTCTCTGGGCAGGGGGTGCAATCAAAACAGCAAACTGCTTGTCTCTCCTGAGGAGATTTCCTGAATCCAGGAACACAACTCACACTGCACACTGACTGGATCATCTGAGGAAAACCAGTTATGTGTATTCATAACCCATTGGAATTCTGGGTAATTTCCTCACAACTGTACCATCATGGGATGTGAGTAAATCAATAATCATCTCCATGCACCTGTATATTTTATCTGCAACTTCTACCAATGGAGTAGTCACACTCATTGAATACATTGTATAATATGATGCAAATTTACATTGAGAACAAAGAGGTTGAAAATGTGCTACTTTCCTGTCTGTTGAGAAGACTGGTAACACAGACAGATTGAAAGTCAGTATATAAATGACCACATGGGTGGTACACTAACTGTGAGTATGCAGAAACCCACCAGAGACTTTGGTAACTTAAGTCTTGAGTAATGTGTATTGATTAGATGCAACCCACCTGTCTATTCCTGGTCCATGTTATTATATCTTCTGATAAATACAATTGTTGATCATGTGGAAAATATGGGGAAAACTCTCCAATTTTCACTTTAACTGCATGAGTTTTTGGAAAAACAAAAATGCTGAATATGTCATAGTCTCCATGAGATTCTTCTTTCAGCTTCATATTCACTGGATCTCCAACAGGACTAGTGAATTGGATTTTCCTCAGAAAGGAGTGAAGCTAAAAGACAATAATCATCTTATGATAAGGCACACCCATGCTTTAAGACAGTAACCTAAAGGTGAATGTTCCTCATTTTCTTTAGTAAATTTCCTCACAAGGCAAAAATTTTAATAGGGTCAATGGAGAAAATAAGTAAAAGAAAATACATGAAATCATTGGATAAAAATGGAAAAAAATGAATTAAATAAATGGATAATGAAAATGTCATTATACTACTAAAAGGGATAATAAAATTGTCATTATACTACTAAAATATGAGCCTGTCTTGGAGAAAACTGAAAAAACACATGGAAACCAAATTCGAAAATAGCTACAGTACTGGCAAGATGCCAACATTCACTGTCTATGATTGTTACAGAGCATCGACCAGGAATTTGACATCCTCATAGCCTTAAAGTTCTAGAGTGACTGGTTATCAAGTTGGTAGAATAAATTGGTATCGGTTCTATAAATGATCCATCATGTTAATCAACTTATTTGTGTGACTTTGAGAAGTAATATTCTCGTCATTTCAGAATTTCCAAAAAAACCATGGTCTTCTTAATTTCATCTTTGCAAATATTAGAGAGGGCACGACACTGGTTCTCTCAAGAAAATCGTTGTTTTGAGTGTAAGTATGACAGTCTTCATGTCACTGTCATCTTCTTTGTTTATAATATAAACTCACATGCAAATTTATGTCCTTGGCAGATAAAAAGCACAGGTATTTTTGTCCTTATAAGTAAAAATGCTAAAAATATTGATATGAGCACTTTTGGACCCTTTAGGAAAGGTGGTTTGAGAACACTACCCACCATACATAGGAAGACATTACCTGATGATATTCAAACTTCAGTCCTTTCCCATCTTTTACTGGCTGTGTATCTACATGTTGTAGAAGCATCTCATGGAGGCTGTGGGCCACAGCATAGGCTGCATTGTAGATATTGTAACTCTCATCGCTCATGGCCATGTCAAAATTGTTCCACAGTAACCCATTCAATGAAGCACCGAGTGAACAATTCTTCCAGGCCTTACAACTAGTAAGTAACTCTGAACAATTAAAACCTACCCAATCCACTTTGGCAAGAGAACTGTCTACTGGGAAGTTGTCCAGTTTCAGTGTCTGGAGAAAAGTTTTAAAACCAGAAATGTCACGATGGTGGTGTGAAAAAGTGAGAGTCTCTTGGACAGGGACATGGCGGTAATGTATTTCGTTGTGGCATCTTCCCATTGTGAGGTGCTGACCCAGACTCTGTGTTGGCGTGAATGCATCCATTGTATATACAAAAGATCTTTGACATTGCTTTCCTCACCATAAATGATAACTATATTAGCTGATGATGTCATGATCCAATTAAAATCAATATTAAGTCTTGACCCATATAATTCAAGCTCCTCTGGGATTTTAATCACAAAAGCTAGACAGACTCTGTTTTTTTGCATGTGCCCTGTCAAGTCTGACAGAAATTGATAAGATGGGTCATCATCAGAGATGACCAGACCCACCCAGTTCCAGCTGAAATGAAGCATCAAAGAGACAGACCATGGCCAGAGCCAGATATGTGTCCTTGGGGGCCATCTGGTACAGATTAGGAAACTGTTCATGGTCACTTAGGAGAGGATGAAAAGGTCCGAAGCTAATCTAAAGGAACAGGCCACAGAAGAAACATAAGGATGAAGATTGTCATGAGTGTCACCTATGACCTGAAGTTATTGAGCACAAGTGAAAATTGGAAGGAGGAATGTTTTTCATCCTGAGTGTGACATGTCTCACTTCTTGAAAGCTTCCAGAATATTACGGACCATCCTATGTGGTCTAGATAACCCCTGTTTTCCTGCATTGTTTCCCCCATTTCAACCAATGAAATGTGAACACACCAGAAATAGATCATCATTTACCCTTTAAAAAAGTTAGGCTGACACAGGCATAAATCCACTTTACCCATTGCACATCTCTGAGGAACATGATTATGTATCTATAGCATGATTTCAAATCTCCACATCACACACAGCCTCACCTGTGGCCATTTGCAGAGCATCATGAAACTCCCCACCTTAGCAGATGACATCCATGTTGGTCCTGTTAGTCCTGCTATGGTTGATGTCTGTTTGTCACACATGTAATTAGGGATACAATCACCTCTTTTTGCACTATAAGTAAGGTAAGAGAGCAGTGGAACCAAATTATTCGTACTACAATATAAAGTAATTATCAGAGACATATTGGGTAAAATATAGGGGTTCTTGTTAATCTCCTTAATGGCAAAAAGTAAAGCAACAACAAACGGGTAGTTTTTGGACATCACCCTGAAAGGAGGGAACAGTGATCAATGGGATAAAATTATAAACATGATGAACTTGAAACAGAATACAATGTATTTTAAGCACTGAATGGAAGTTTTCATGAAAATGATTCCTTTGAAACCATTGCTGCTACTATATGGGTGTGAGAATGTGAAATCATTCACCTTTGTCTTTTTTCTCTTTTTAAATTATTTTTTCAAGTAACCAGAGAGACAGAAAGAGAGCTAGAGAATGAGAGCATGGGTATAGAAGGAGGAATCAGCATGGAGCTGTTCCTTTCTCCACAGTAACATAAATCAGGAAAGCACCACAATGGTCCCTCCAGAGTGTTTTAAATACCACATGAAAGGAAGGAGCATGGAAACATGACCAATTTTCTGTAGTTTCTCATGTAGACCTTTAATGGAAAAGCAACTTCTTCCTGGACAGAAGAAGAAAGTATCGCTTTGGAAATGAACTTTGATTTATGAGAAGAAAGATGAAGACCTGACCAAAATCATGTAATATCTTATGTGGTCCTGAGGCTTTTGTGACTACATGAAGCAATATTTCATTGAGAAAGCATTACACAATGCATTCTACCCTGGGTTTAGATAAAAAGCAAGTAACTTCTTTAGGAAAACACTTTCCTTTCCTCGTTCTCTTTTTATGACTCATAAATTTAGGGGAGATAACCACCACAATGGCCCCTAAACATCTGTCCTGTCTTTTCAGAATGGAGATCTCAGTGCACACATCTGGAGAGAGACTAGAGCTGAGACACACCAGAAGCTAATGAGCATGGAGTGCAGGGGAGAGAAGCAATTTTAGATTATTTCTCTTCACCCTCTATGTAGAAAACCATGGTTTTTCCCTGGAACCCTTTGAGCCATAGATTGAAGAACCATGTGAGGCATATCTGCCTTTATTTCTGTGATAGATCTGCTCTTTGGTTAACTGAGAATCCTCTGGATTTTTTAAAACAGAACTCATATTTTGAAAGATTCATTGTGTGCTGAAGAGGTACCTCATCAGTTAAAGATTTTGCTTTCAAAGCCTGAGGGCCTGGGTTCAATTGTTCAGTATCCATGAAAAACCAGGTGCACAGATGTGGGGAGTTCAGTTCTAGTAATAGGAGGCTCTGGTTTATGGCCATTCTCTATCACCCCTCACAGAAAAATACAATTTTGAAAAAAAGTATGTTCATCTTAATTTCATTCAAATTTAGAAGTTATTGGTATATTTTTTATTGTATCAATTAATCAACAGAATTAGCTGATCAGTCTCAATATCTCATACCCCTACATCCCCCACCATCCCTAAGCATATTTCTGATCTCCCAGACAGGTGTCAAACCCAATCCTATGAAGCCTCCCTCAGCCTCTGTTTCCTCTTAGACACTCTTCATCACCTGAGCTGTAAGCAGCAGACCTGCTCCTTGGCTCTGAGCTCCCAAAGGTCCAGGGTTTGTTCAGAGTCGGGCACGTTATTCCAAACTGTAAAGCTCAAACGAAGTGGTGTTTACAGTTCAGTGATGATTTCTCAAGAACACACTTTCCCACCTGTCAGGTTTCCTAATTAATGAGAACTTCCATTATATCACCCAGATCATTGAGGCCACAACTTCCCAAAGTCAAATACCAGGTCCTCTGAGCCCATGTGAAAAAATAACTATAAGCCACCAAAGGATGTAGTGAGCACATGGACAGCAGTATGCATATGCATTATGTCAAATTTGGCCTGGAGGAAAAAGAGGTGAATGTGAATTACTTATTGAAAAACTAAAAGAAGTTCACACAAAATCTAGACACAGATTACAGAAATCTTTTATGCAGAAAATGATTTCATATCAGTCCCTTGTGCTCTTGCTCTCCAATCTTTGTAGGTCTCACCTTTGTACCTGACCCTCTGGTATTAGAAATGGAGGTAATAACTGATTACAAGGTAGTGAATCTTCTTTGTGTCACCACAACAAGCCTCTAAATGCTGTGCTATTACGAACCAGAACTTTGACAGAAGCCCTGACACTGACAACACACCAAACCGATGTCTGTGCACAGAGATAAGTAAACCAGAAGAGAATAGAAGGATAAAAATTTCAGTTTTCAGAGCTCTGAATATCAGCTCCATGTGGTGTGGAGCCCCACTGGTGTGCAGTGGGGTGGACATTTTATTTGAAAGATCAAATCAACATGCATGAGGAACAGTCAAAAAGTCTGCTTAACCAGGCAGGTCACAAAAACATGTGCCTTATATGACAAGGAGAGAGGAAAAACCCTAGACACCCTCCCGGGACACTTGGCTGCAGCCTCTTTCTATTGACTTGTTCCAATGGTTTGGAGAGTCCCCATAATTGAAACACTGGACCCCAAGCAGTGGCAGCAGTCAAAGGAGGGGGATCCATGAGGAGGCAGGGAGGGAAGTGCTGCCTCACACAGCTTCCATTCTGGTAATGGGAGGGCGGGAGATTAGATGTGATCATTGTGTACATCAGATAAAGGACACAGCACCAGAAGACATGAAATACTTGGTGGTGGTCATGGATGTTTCCATGACACGTTCAGGATAGAGGACACAGGACGTTCATCTGAGCATGTATTTAATTCTTATACACTGTCATCATATTAACTAAACATGAATAAATGAAGACGTACTTACTGGTTTTTCATAATCTGGGAGGAATAGTCTTTCTCTAGAGGGCCCAATTGAATATCAAGGTTAAAAAAGCAATCACTCTGTGTGTCTTCATGATTTTTTATTCTTCCAAAACACCTGGGTTCAGTCCATCTGCACAAGAGATGGGGAAGACCAAACACCAAGAAAACAAAAATCGAAGTGAGCATCTCAGTCAGGTCTCTGTCAAGCTGAGCCTGTGAGGATGGCAAACAAGCAGTGAGCTCCATATAAAACTATAACTCATGTACACGTATCTGTCTGTTTTATTAACACTGCCAGATAAAGAGAACACTTATAACCTCAGATGACTTTCTGTCCAGAGACTCCACTGCCCTGAATGAATCTGAAATATTCTTTACCCATAAACACTTCATTTGACAAACAGGATAGATAATATTTTTATGGGTGATTTCTTGAACCTCAGGTGTTATGATTTCATCTACGTCTTTGGACAAGAGGACCCTAGGGAAAGACACCGCTTTGGGAGATTTGGTCCCAGCCAAGGGCAACAAGCAAATCTTACAAACAACCTTTGCAATATGTCAGAGGATTGCAACAGTGTGTCCAAAGCAAGTTCTGAATTGAAAGGGCCTTAGAAGGTTCCAGTTGCACATCCTTCAACATCCAAGTAAGGGTGGGGAAGCCTCGCATTCTCAGTGTAAATCAAACTGGAGGGAATTAGCTGTGTGGTCCATGCATGCATTTTGTCCTCCGTGCTGCATCTCCAACAGCTCTGTACCCTGCCCTTTATTTGAAGAACACATAATCATACTCCTTTGCTTTGAGTTGGAAATGTCCCTCGGAGACTCAAGAGATTGACCACTTGGTCCCACCAGGTGGAGCTGATTCCTAAGGTTGGGAAACTTTAAGAGTAGGAAACTTGCTGGAGTCTCTGGCCCAAAGGTTTCAGTGATAAGTGCTCTTAAACACTGAACTATCTTGCAACCTCTGATTTTAGTTTGTCAACTTCCAACAAAATGATTTATGTAGCAGATGTCCCAGTGCACATTTCCACCAGTTTCTAAAGTTTCTTCTTTCTTCTCATCCTTGCCACCATGTGTTT
>PVHP010023649.1:0-27214 GCA_004024765.1 Zapus hudsonius | reverse complement strand
GATAATCTCCCCCACCACGGCTCTTACAATCTTTCAGCCCCCTCTTCCGCATAGTTCCCTGAGTCGTGGTGGATGAGTATTAAGGCTGCTTTAAGGTTGTGAGCTTAGAGGTCTTTGTGTCGAAATCATTGGTTTCTGTCTCACTGGCTTATCCTGTGTTGATTTAATGGCTGTGGCTGTGGGCCCCTTGTTCATCCCGACATTCTCTGTGGGGTTCCGTATGGATCCTCCACGATATGACTGTGGTGGGTCCTCTCTTGCCAGAATCTCAGGTATCGGCCTACGGTCGGTTGGTAGGGTTAGATGGGCCCCAGCTCTCTCGCTGCATCCTGAAAAATACAAATACAATCTCCATTGGAGAGTGAGATCAGTGAAGGTTAACAAATATACATAATTCTGGATTACCTAGATTCTATTTTTAGTAGCCTCCCCGTCAATCACTCCCATAGTGCAACTTGTCTTGGGAGCCCAAGAGTACGGGATTCGGTGCCTATCGCCCTGAATTCTAAGTTCCAGACAAGGGGTCTCCCTCACTAAGTGGAAAATTGGCCAAATTTGAAAGCTGTTGATTGTCTCCCCCAGGCCCAGGCTTCTCCATCACACAAGTGCTCCTTTCTTGGTTCACCGTTCTCTCCCAGTTGGAGGTGTGGTCAGCCTACTCATGGCTGCAGATTGTGTTTCATGTCAGTGGTCTCTGTTTACTCCAGCTGTCATTGATCAGTTTCCCCTGGCAGCCTGTGCAGTGCCTTCCAGCACTACACTAACTGCCTTCTGGGAGCTGGATGCCGTTCTGGACATGGAAGTGTCTCTGGATGCTGGTCTGTAGCATTCTGTGGTTTCTTCAGCAATAGGGTTTTTCCTCAGGCCTGGGGAGGACCCTCAAGAGCTTTGACAGAATTCTGTCATGTTGTTGTAACCTCATGGGTCACTTTGGTCAACATCTCAGTGAGGGAAGGAACCAGTGGTTGAAACCAGGGGTTGGCAGGATGATGTAATTATTCACAGGCTTAGACTTTCTTCCCTACTACTCATGGCCCCTCTTGCCAGATGACGCTCACTACTTACTCTTTAGGTTACAGTATGCTCATAAGAATTTTACAGTTTTGAACCTAATATGGTTTATCCTCATGCTTATGCCCTTCCCCTCCTCCCATCCCTTACCCCTCATTCATAATGTCTCACTTCTTTCTACTAGTCTGCATAAAGAACACGGTTATGGTTAAGGACCACATATGAGGGAGAATATGCGGCGTTCTATTCTCTATTATTTTGAGTGATCACTTAGTAAGATCTGTTCAAAGTCAGACCATTTTTTCCTAAATCTTGATATTTCATTTTTACTTTCAGCTGAGTAAAATTCATTGTGTAAATATACCACAGTTTCTCTGTCCATTCCTCCATGGATGGGCATTTGGGTTGACTCCAATTTTTGGCTATAATGAATTGAGCTGTTATAAATATGGTTGTACAAATGTTTCTGTGTCGAGATGTGACATCTTGTGAATAGATGCCTAATAGAGGGATAGCTGGGTCCATTGAAAGGTCTATGTCCATTCTATTCAGAAGTCTCTTTACGGCTTTCCATAGCAGTTGAAAAAGTCTGCAATCCCACCAGCAGTGAATGAGGGTTCCTTTTTCCCCTGCATCCTCGCCAGCAACAATTGTTGTTGGTTTTCTTTATGATTGCCATTCTGACAGGGGTGAGGTGGTATCTCATTGTGGTTTTGATTTGCATTTCCCTGATGCTTAAGGATGCTGAGCACTTTCTTAAATGGGTCAAGGCCATTTGTGTTTCCTCCTTCGTGAATTCTCTGTTGAGATCAGTGCCCCATTTTGTGAGGGGCATTTTGGGTTTTTGTTAATTCTTTTGAGTTCTCTGTAGGTTTTTGATTAGGCCTCTGTCAGAGTTGAAGCTGGCGAAAATCATTTCCCAATTTTAAGGGGTTCTATTGGCTCTGAGTATGGTTTGTTTGTACAGAAGCTTCTGAGCCTGAGCAGGTCCCATTGGTTAAGTGTTTGTCGTATTTCCTGGGCTGCTGGAGATTTGCTCAGGTAATTTTTTCCAACTCCTATTTTATTTAGGGTTCCTCCTATTTTTAATT
This sequence comes from Zapus hudsonius, assembly GCA_004024765.1. Classification (NCBI taxonomy): domain Eukaryota; kingdom Metazoa; phylum Chordata; class Mammalia; order Rodentia; family Dipodidae; genus Zapus; species Zapus hudsonius. Next base: position 25,112 of record PVHP010023649.1, on the reverse strand, counting down.
CCAGGGTGTTCACGGTTACCAGATTTATATTAAGGTCTCTGATCCATTTGGAGATGATTTTTGTGCACGGTGAAAGGAGTGGGTCTATTTTCATTTTTTTACATGTGTTTATCCAATTCCTCCAGCACCATTTGTTGAAGATGCTATCTTTGGCCCAGCATACATTGTTGGCCCCCTTGTCAAAGACCAAATAACTGAAGTTACTTCATTCAAAGCTGGGTCTTCAATTCTGTTCCATTGATGTGTCTTTCTGTTTTTATGCCAATACCATGCTGTTTTCATTACTATGGCTTTGTAGTATGTTTTGAAGTCAGGGATGGTGATACCTCCTGAATAGGATTTTTTACTTAGAATAATTTTTGCTATCCAAGGTCTTTTGCCATTCCAAATGAATTTAGAGATTATTTTTTCTATGTCTGTGAAGAAAGAGGTTGGGATTTTTATGGGCATAGCACTGAATCTGTAAATCACTTTTGGCAGGATTGCCATTATTACTATATTGAATCTCCCTATCCATAAACATGCAATATCTTTCTATCTTCTCATGTCCTCCTCTATTTCCTTATTGAGTGTTTCAATATTTTCCTTATATAAGTCCTTTACAAACTTGGTTAGTAGTATTCCAAAGTATTTGATTTTCTTTGAGGCTATTGAAAATGGGACAGTCTCTCTGATGTCTTTTTCTGTTTGCTTGCCTTCTGCGTATAGAAAGGCTACTGATTTTTGTGTGTTAATTTTGTATCCTGTCATGTTGCTGAAGGCATTAATCACCTTCAAGAGGTTACTGATATTATTATTTGGGTCTGATATATAAAGGTTCATGTCATCTGCTAAGAGGGATAGTTTAATTTCTTCCTTTCTAATTTGTATCCCTTTTATGCCCTTCTCTTGAATAATCTCTTGGGCTAGAACTTCAAGCATTCTGTTAAAGAGCAGTGGTGAGCGTGGACACCCCTGTCTTGTTTCTGAATTGAGTGGGAACTCCTTGAGTCGTTTCCCATTGAGAATGATTTGTGCTTTAGGAGTTTTGTAAATTGTCTTTATTAAATTGAGGAATAGGAGATCTATGCCTATTCTTTCCAGATCTTTGAACATGAAGTGGTGTTGAATTTTGTTATAGCCTTCTCCTCATCTATTGAGGTAACCATGTGTGTTTTGTGTTTGAGCCAATTAATGTAATGTAATACATTTATCGACTTGCGTATGTTGAACCATCCCTGCATCTCTGGGATAAAGCCAACTTGGTCAGGGTGGATAATATTTTTGATGTAGCTTTGTATCCGGTTTGCTAGGACTTTGTTCAGGATTTTTGCATCTAAGTTCATCAGAGATATGGGTCTATAGTTCTCTTTTCTTGTTGCCTCTTTGCCTGGTTTGGGGATTAGGGTAATGGTAGCTTCATAGAAGGTGTTTGGTAGACTTCCCTCTTTTTCTATGCTTCTAACAAGCTTCAGAAAGAGTGGTTTTAGCTCTGTGATGAAGGCTTGGTAGAATTCAGCTGTGAAACCATCTGGTCCTGGGCTTTTCCTTTTGGGAAGGTTTTTGATTACGTCTTCAATCTCAGCGGATGTTATAGGTTTATTTAGTGCTTTTATCTGCTCTGGGTTAAGCTTTGGCAGTTGGTAGGTGTCCAAAATCCTATCTATTTCTTCCAGGTTCTCTAGTTTTGTGGAGTAGAGGTTTTGGAAGTATGACCTGATGATTCTTCCAATGTCTTCGGTATCTGTTGTGATCTCACCATTGCCTTTCTGATTTTGTTGATTTGGGCTTTCTCATTTCTTCATTTGATTAGATTGGCCAGGGGTTTGTCAACCTTATTAACTTTTTCAAAGAACCAACTCCATGATTTATCTTTTTTTAAATCATTTTCTTTATTTCCTATTCATTAAGCTAAGCTCTGATTTTAATTATTTCCTTTCGTCTTGAGCTCCTCGGGTTAGCTTTTTCCATCTGTTCCATTGATCTTAGGTGGGTGGTTAGGCGATTGATTTGAGACCTCTCTGTCTTTGATATGAAGGCATTTATTGCAATGAACTTTCCCCTCAGGACTGCCTTCATTGTGTCCCACAAGTTCTGATAAGATGTGTTATCTTCATCATTTATTACTAGGAAATTCTGAATTTCATGTTTTATTTTTTGTATGACCCAATCATATTCTAGGAGCGAATTTTTCAGGCGCCAGTACTTTGTTATTTTCTAGATACTGTTGCAATGTTAATTTCTACTTTTAATGCACTAGGTCTGATATGATTCAAGGAACTACATCAATCTTCCTGAATTTTTTAGGGAAAATTTGTGACCTAAGATGTGATCAATTTTAGAAAAAGTCCCATGCTCTGCCGAGAAGAATGTATATTCTGTGTCTTTGGTGTAGAACGTTCTGTAAATATCTGTTATCCCCAGCTGGTCAATGGTGTCATTAAGCTCTGTTATGTCCCTGCTGATCTTCTGTTTGGTTGATCTGTCTAGAGCTGATAGAGGTGTATTAAAGTCTCCTACTATGATGGTATTAGAGTCTATTTCTGCTTTATTTTTGAGTAGGGTTTCCTTTATGAACAGTGTTGCACCCAAATTTGGTGCATATATGATAATGATGGTGATATCTTCCTGCTGGATCATTCCTTTGATGAGTAAGAAGTGACCATCATTATCCTTTTTAATTGATTTTGGTGTAAAGTCTATTTTGTCAGAGATTAATGTAGCCACACCTACTTTCTTTTTACTTCCACATGCCTGATAAACTGTTTTCCATCCTTTTACTCTAAGAAGATTTCTGTCTTTAGAAGTAAGTGCAGCAGATGGAAGGGTCCATTTTTCTGATCCACCTTGCAAATCTGTGTCTTTTTATAGGGGAGTTAAGTCCATTTATATTCAGTAACATAACAGTGAGGTTTGCTTTAAGCCCTGCCATGATGAAGGGTTAATGGGGGTTGTTGTCTGTGCTGCTGTTATTAGCACACTGACTGTGATTGTCGTGTCTGATCTCTGGTACTCTTCTGAGGAAGATTTCTTGTTTGTTTTGTGTGGGATATCTCATGCAGGATCTTCTGAAATTTTGGCTTTGTTTTCAAATAGTCGTAGAGCTGCTTAACTTCATGCAACACTTTCACTTCTCCATCTGTTATGAGGGATAGCTTTGCTGGTTATAGTAATCTAGGTTGAAAGACATACTTCTTTAGGCCCTGAAAAGCATTATTCCAAGCCCTTCTGGCTTTCATGGTTTCTAATGAGAAGTCTGAGGTCAGTCTTAATGATTTTCCTTTATAAGTTATGGTTTGCTTTTCTCTAGCAGCTTTGAGTATTTTCTCTTTGCTTTCTATGTTAGGCATCTTAATTAAAATGTGTCTTGGAGAATTCCTCTTCATGTCCTGTCTGTTTGGAGTCCTCTGGGCCCCTTGAAAGTTTAGTGGGCTTTCTCTTGTTATATAGGGAAAGTTTTCATGAATAATTCTGTTGAAAATATTTCCTATGCCCTTAGCCTGGGCTGCTTCTCCCTCTGGGATCCCCATGAGTCTAATAATATTGGGCCTCTTCATGGTATCCCATAAATCCCTCATATTTTGCTCACTTGATTTCTTGAATTTATTGAAACTTATGACATCCTTATTAATTCCTTCTGTCTCGTCTTCAGCTTCAGAGAGTCTGTCTTCTAGATTGTCGACTCTGGGACTGATTGATTCTACGGAGGTTTTTAACAACTCCATTTCATTTTTTGTTTCTGCTATAATTTTGTTTATAGACTCCAATTCTTTGGTGAGATCCATTTTCCAGTCTATTTTGTTTTTGCTAGGGATTCCTAAAAATCATTTTTAAGTTTTCTTAAGTCCCCATCAAAATTAATCAACTGAATGTCTAGCTCCTCTGATAGTTTGTTGACCTTCAATTCACTTAATGTGTTTCTGAATTCATTCATATTTCTCTCCATTAAATTCAGTCTGGCATCTATGCTTGAGTTGCTGAGCTTCATCTCATTCATATATTTTTTCATAGTTTCCATATCATCCATTGACTGTTTCATTTTTGCATTGCAGTTGTGGTCAGGAGTCATATTATTCTCTCTTTGGGGTTGTATTTTTATTGACTCCATTTCCTTATCACTTTCCTGTTCCATAATGGTTCTATAGGTCCTCAGTTGGGGAGATCCGTCTTTAATTTCTGTGGGTTTTGTTCACTGGTTTCTGCCCATGTCCAGGAAGGAGAGTAGGACTCTGGCACCCTGGGGAGTGCTATTCAGCCCACTTTACTTCCAGTGGAATGATCACCAGGTTTGATCTTAAACAGAGGTCTTTCCTGTTAGGGTGTTCTATCCCCAAACAGGCTTAGAATTTTACCTGTCTGGATCCCTCTGTATGTGACTGCTTAGTCTTGGAGCCACCTCATAGACCCCTGTCCCAGATTGGTATGCTGCAGTAGAAACAGCCCCAGCGCCCCAAACTATAGAGCCCAGTGTCTTCCAACCTGGCAGTGTCACGTGATCCCTGGTACTCGCTGAGACCGCCTGTGCCCTCCTGGCAGGTACCCATCTGAACCGGCCTCTGTCAAGGTTCCCAGGTACCTGCCTAATGTCTGGCCCTAGAACCAAGCTAGGTCAGTTTGCCCAAGGATCGCATCTGCCTGTGTATTTGGGGGGTATTGGAGAGAAGTGCACCGGAGGATTGAGTGCTGTAGGGAAGGGGCCCCATGAGGGAAAGGTGCTCAGCTGACAGCGAAGTCTTATAGGAGTCAATGGCGGGAGCTTGGGGTGGGGGAGGGGCCTGGCTCTCTGTTCCTCTGTGGATCAGAGAGTCACTGTATGTGCTGGTATAGGAGCTGGGGAGAGGGTGGGCTTGGGTTCAGGTCCAGCTGTGGTCCGGGGTTTGTATCCCAGCTGGAAAATCAAACCTTTATGGAGAGAGTCCTGGCGACACTGTTACTCGTCCTGTATCTTGCTCCACCCCCTCAATTTTCATATTTTAAATAAAGATGGAAAATCAAAAAGGAAACTGAGTTATAGGAATGCTGAAGAAATCTAGCAGAGAAATAAATGATAGTTTTTATGGTTTATAGGACACTGGCCTGGCTCATGTGTTTGAATGCTGAATTCTGAGCTAGTGACAATGTTTTGGGAGCTTTTTGGGGCCTTCCTGGCAACGTAGTTCATTGGTGCAGGCTTTCAAGAGTTAAGGCTGAGTCTTGCTTCCACCTTCATTCTCTCTGACCCTGCAGGACAAGTTCCCCCAGCATCCACCGGGATGCCATGTTCACCATGCTTTCATAGCTGTGATGAACTGTTATCTCCTTAAATTTTGAGGAAAATAAATGTTCTCCTGCCATAAATTGATTTTCCTAGGTACTTGGTCACAGAAATGAGAAAAGTATAAATACAACAGTGAAGTGTTAAAAAGATGCTACAGGATCAATAGGATAAAACATGTTTTAAAAAAAATTTAAATAAGCTTATTGAGAATTTGGATGTACTTTTGTGCCAGTTATAGCTTGAGAAGACCTTGGATGAGAGCCAGGTGTGAATGGACAAGATGATCCTTTGCTAGAGCTCAAATTGTTAGAGAAGTGGCAGTGTGGACAGATCCAGGAAGCTATAGTTGGATGGCATGTGTGTGAAAGGATGTGCTGATATATAAACAGAGTGGACATAGTAATTTCGGACACAAGAATTCAAGAACTCTGCATCAATGACAGAAAAAAGAAAACGATAACAAAGTCTCAATGAACCACAATAAAATGCCAATATATAACATATAAAAAAAGGAAGCAAAGACAGATATGACATAACTTAGAGCACCTGGAAAGATTGATTTAAAAATAAAACAAGGAGTGTGACAGGAACCAGAAGCAACAAACAGAATGTTTACTTTTATTATTTTAATTGACAAAATATTTTGTTACATATTTATAGGTTAACATGAAGTGCTCACACAATATGCAGTGATCAAATCAGATAATCAGCATTTTTACCTCCCCAGTGTCAATCATTCTTTGTGCTGGCTAGCTTTGGGTTTCTCTCTTCTAGTCCTTTATAAAATATGCAAAATAATATTGTAAATTATGGAATGCTAGGATGTGTCATTCCTAACTCACTCCATGTTGTGCCGATTATCTGACATCCTTATGACTCTCCTCCTTCCTACACTTCATCTTCTGGGACCATTAATTTACATCTATTTCTATGAGAGCACATCTTTTTAGCAGCCATATATGAATAAAGCTTTGTGATATTTCATTTTGTGTCCATGGTACTTTATCTTTTATAATGTATTCCATTTGCATTCTTCCTGCTACAAATGTCAGAAGTACATTTCTTTTTTCTTTAGTTAAAAACTTGTCATTTTTTCCATTACTATTGAATTTATTAAAGAAATTAAACCTATAGTATGCTAATTCAAAATGTTTTCATTAACACAAGGTAGAAAATACCCTTTTATTTACATTGAAACACACTTATTACTGAAAGACTGACAAAAATTTAATCAGTTTAGATTTTCAACCAAGAAATCCAACATCACCAGTCAGAGCTTATACTCAATAGTATGAGTCAAAAGATGATAGCTAGAGGAAGTGCGAGCTCTTTTGTTGTTGCTGTTTGAGGCAGGATCTCAAATAAACTAGGTGGGTCTCAAACTTGCAGTGTAGCTGAGGATGAGAAAAAGATTGTAAGAGCCATGGGGGTGGTATCCAGAGACATCCCCCCCAAAAAAAACTGTCTGGTTTATTTTACTTCTGAAGTTAACATTTTGCCTCGTCTCATTGTAGTAAGATTTTATTTCTGCTACTCAGTATAAATTTTCCCTGCTGAAGGCACTCATCATTGCCTTTTTGCTGAGGGAGTTTCAGGGTGACAGAACCCCAAGGTGAATAGTGTTCTCATTGACTAAACGTAGAAATTGCCCTTGGGCCTGTAGGAGGAAACTTAGATCATTACACTTTATTACAGGTCAGCAATGTGGAACTTTCTGGCATTTCCTTATCTCTGCCCCCTCTACTCCCTCCTGAAAAGCCCCTTCCTAGGAAATAAAGATTCCTGGGAAGATTTCCCTTTTCCAGAAATCCTGAACCCAGAAACCTGATGTTGGTCTAGGCTGGCTAAACCAGCCACCCATTCATGGTGTTCATAAAAAACCCCAACCTGAGTCTTGAAGTGGACTCCCAAACCCTCTCCTTTCTTTCTTTCTTTCTTTCTTTGGACATATACACCACTACACATGTTTGGCATTACTCCTCAGTCCACCAGCAGCTATAACTTCTCTCTCTGAATGATAGTTTTAAAAATTCATAGAGTTCAATCATTGAACCTTCTTTTAAATTTTCTCAGTGATCTCATCCAATCACAAGTCTTTAAGCACCATCTATTTTCTAATAACCAAAATATAACCCACCTTCTTCTGCTCTTCCTCTCCTAACTGAAAATCTTGATTGTCATGTTGCCAAACTTCTCAAACTTAGGTTATATAAAACAAATTCTCAATTCATACCATTGATCCCAGTCCTCTTTCCCCCAACTTAGTAGATGTCACACCAACTTTCAAAATGCTCAGACTAAAACCTTGGCATTCATCTTTGAATCTTCTCTTTTGTTCACATTTAAACTCAAGCCAGCATTAAATGTATCAGTCCTCTCAGCAAATGTGCCAGGAATCCAACTTCTCATTGCCTCTGCTATTAACACTATAGTGTTCTCCATTATTTTGCAGTCTTTCACTCACTCTCTTCATGTTTGCCCTTACACACTTAAATGTTGACATAGCTACCTGTCATCTCTTGGAAACTGACCTACAATTCCATTTATTTCCTGCTCTGATGTTTCCGTTGGTGCTGCAGTTATCCTTTCCAAAAGCTTCTGGTAATTTGGGAGATTTCTGTGTAGGTCAAGTGTGTCAAGTGTTCGCTATGCAAGCATGATTGCCTGAGTTCAGATCCCCAAAATATACACTTACAAACCAGATTTAGTAATGTATCCTTGTAATCCCAGCCCTGGGAGGCAAAGACAGAAGATCGCTGTAGCTTCTTGGCCAAACTCCTGAGCTCTATGTCCAGTGAGAGAAGCTGTCTCACAAAATAAGGTGGAGAGAAATTGAGGAAGACACCTGATGCCAAGTCCTGGCTTCTACATGCACCTGCCTCCATGCTGTGTACCTGTTTGCACACATAAGTATATGCATACACATCACAAACACATATTTTTTATTTCCTCCCAAAATCTTACAGGTCTGCAATATTTGTTGTGAAACAACTATTTCTCTTCTTTCCCTTCATCCCATTTCTTCTACACCAGACAAATGGTCATTTGCTTTAACTTGTCTCTAATGTCTTCACACTTGCTACACTCACTTTCTGGTATTTCTTCTCTGATCATTCATGCCACTGCTTCCTTGGCCTAATTAAACCTTGAGTACAATTAAAAAAAAAACCTCTCATGTACTTCAAGGTAGTTTGTTGAATAGTCATAACAATTCATTCTTCTGTATTAATTTATGCATTTCTAAACATCACAAAAAGTCACAAAGTAGACATTTTTGTGCCTTGATTTTGGATCTGGCTATTTAACACGGGGCAGCCAATATGATTGTGCCCAAGTTGACATAAATGCTCAAAATTGGATTGTCCTAATAGCCTGTTCTGCTTATTTCTCCACCTTCCATAAAAGGAGTATGCATGTGTAGCTGCTGGTGTAAGTACTTGGAAAATCTATGAAGAAATAAGGCATATGTCCTGCTGATAAATGGGTTGTTTCACACTGATATGATGTGGGAATTTGGGGAGCCTTATCTCAGCTTGTGGGTGGGTAGTAACTCGGGAGCTAGGGAGCAGGAAACTCAGCTTAAATACAGAGCTCCAGAGTAGATTCCTGGAAGAGAGAAATTCCAGATGAGCATGTGTTATGGACTGAATGTTCCAGTCCATAAAACCTAACCAGCCAGGGTTTTGGGCATGGAGTCAGGTTTTCTGGGAAAGGGGAAGTCTTTCTAGGAATATTAATTCTTCAGGAAGCAAATAACCTTGTCACTTCTAGGAAAGGGAAGAAGAGATAAGGAAAAGCTAGGCTCTTCTAACATTTATGACCTATATCAAAGTGGAGGGACTACTTTAGGGGGAAAGAGATAAGGAAGAAAAGTAAATAGCTTATCTCTTATAGGCTGCCTTTGAAATATGGATGCAACTTTGTTTTACAATAGCTTCATAACAAGAACTAATTATTGCTCTGTTTTAAAGAAACAATTTAAAAAAAAATTCCATGACTTTATAGAAAGAGGCCATGTGTTTTATTTAGTGTCTTATTCACAATTCCTTTAATCTAACACAGAGTGATATCAAATGCACTGGAAAAGATGATAATGTGGAAGAAGGTGGATAAGGAAGGAAGAAGGTAACAAAATGTGGGATATATATTGTTGGAATGAGCAAAATGTAATGAGCCTGAAGTCCATAACCCCAATGTTGAGTTTTGAGGTCTCAGACCTGGATCATAGCTAGGGTTGCAGATGGGATGACTGAAGGACTCAGTGAGGTGGAAGGCTCCATGAAACAATCTCCTCCCTTCCACCCACCTCTGACATGCTTCACACCTCAACGAATGATCTTCTGAAGTAAGAATCGGGGTTCCTTTTAGAGAGAATTGGTTCTATTTGCAAATTTGAATTGGTAGGGAAAATAATTTTTTTCAAACTTTCAGTGTCATTACAAATAATGGATAAGTGGGAAATTATTATAAGACAAGTCATACTCAAAGCTATGAGTTGTACTGATTATTTGAATTTACATATTAATATTAACAAGCAATTAGAAACTGGAAAAAATAATTTCCTTTTCTTAAGTAAAAACTTTGCAAAAGTTTTCACCTCTGAACATCTGTGGGCATAATGGGTCTTCCAGTGTTCTTGAACTGAAATGTCAATGAGCAAGCAACATTTAAAATTTTAAGATGCCCCAAACTTGGGATTTGTTTGCTATTTCTCCAATTTTCTGTGATTTTACAATTTTCTTTCTTGAACTATTTGTTTTCCTGAAGGCTAGATCATTCCTAGTCAGATATTGAGAAGCTGTTTGGCACTGGTGTAATAGAGTCTATTAATTCTAACAATAAATTCCTAATATTTTTATGTCAGTGCTGTTTAAAATGGATTGAAAACCTGGAAGCTGATAAGAGTGCTTGTTTTGGAAATTCATTACCAAGGAATCTTCATTTTTTGGGCTACAGATGATTAATATAATTTTTCATGCGAAATAATGGCTTGTTTTCTTGAAACAAGACTTCTGTGTCAAACAAACTTATTAGGTTTTTTTTTTTAAAGAGTTTATTCAATGTACAATGTGAGGGATTTGGTTTGCCTGATAATTGAAACTGAAGTTGCTAAATTGAACAGAAAACAATTCTACTCATCTAGGTCTGCTTCTCTAATTGGCAAAATATCAACTATGAAACAGACATGTTAAAGTATTCAGGGTGGGAGTGTTGCAGAAATATTCCAGTAATAAACAGACAAAGCCTTTGCAGCAAGAGGAGAGGGGAGTTTTGTTTACTCCCAGGCCCAGGGTCCAAGCATATATGAAGCAGTGGCCCCAAACCCCAGTTACAAAGACATTTTATAGTCAGTACAGAGTAGTGTATGTGTCATTATACATGCAAATTACCATGACCTAGTAGTTCACACATTTACAATAGGTTTCAGGAAATTCAGATATTCTCCCCAGGTAATCTCCAGCCTTGTCTCTTCCTTATCTCACAGAATTTCAGAGCCCTGACAGTTTCTCACTTCATGCAATGAGATTAGCCACCTGGCAGACAAACATCAGTAGGATGTAACAGTGAATGTGGGGGAGGGAAGGCAGTGAGCGCATGCTCATTTTGCTACAATAAGGGCAGGTCAGTGTGGGCAGACCTCTGGGACTCTTGAACTATGACTGGGCTAGAATCTCTTCCCATACACTTCTGCCTCTGAAGACAAGAGCTGAAGTTCCAAAACAGAGATGCCAATTGTCCACATTTTAATCCACTCCCCATAGTGCCAGAAGTGAGCAGGATACAGAAACCATGTAAAGAAAGAGAGCTGTCTTTGAAACAAAGCGGGGAAAGTCGAATACAGAGTGATGGTCATTCTTGGCCCCAGACCAAGGTCTCTTTGCTCTAGGGACATGCAAGTTTGAAGGATAGAATTGTAAAAACATGGGTATCGTTATGGGTTTCACTTTATGGGGTTTGAATCACGGCAATCATTGTAATAGGGTTGGATTAAAATGGTCCTAAGCAGTTACATTTTCTGACAGATCAAATAACAGAATAGTTCTTTATATTTAGTTCTTAATGAAAATGATTTATTTTATTTATTTTCTAAACTTATTTATTGTTAATAATTAGATACATTGTATGAGCAAGTCTTGAGCTGGCACCACCACCATTTCACTCTTTACTGTACCTGACCTACTGGGGGCCCTGTTCAGTGAGATTGCTGGACCAGATCATGGGGTAGAAGGTTATGAATTGTACAATAGTAGCCAGTTTGTGTGTGTGTGTGTGTGTGTGTGTGTGTGTGTGTGTGTGTGTGTCTGTGTGTCTGTGTGTCTGTGTGTGTGTTGTTGTTGAGGGTGGCATTGTCTTTGGATATTCTCCCCCACCATGGCTGTTACAATGTTCCTGCCCCCCTCTTCTGCTTAGATCCCTGAGTCATAGTGGGTGAATTTTAAGTCTGCTTTACTGTTGAGGTCTTAAGAGGCTCTGACTTTCTGCTTTGGAGTGTTTTGGATATACTCAGTGTTTGTCTCCATTATCCTTACACAGGTTATCTGACTTGCTGTGGAGGTAGTTCTCTTGCTCATCTCACCTCTACCTCAAAGGTTTTGTTTGGGCTCTAGATGATAAGTTAAGGATGTTTCATCTTCTGACTGGGTGCCAGCCATCATCACATGTCTTGGTGGAGTTGGATTGTCCATAATTCTCACTACCTTCTGAAAAATACAAATAGAATTTGCAATGGAGAGTATATAGTTTGAGACAAACATCGTTAATTTGGTGAGATTCTGTGAGTAGCCTCTATGTAGATGCCTGGTTAGTGGAAGTTTTCCTTTAGGGCCTGGGTTCTTGGTCACCATAAGAGAGAGCCATGGATCCCAGTTCTATTAAGGGTTCCCTATTACTGAGCCAATCTCTTAGCCAATCAGCAAGCCATGATTACCCACCAAGGTTTAGCAGCACTATTGCACAGATAAGCACTTCTTGACTTCTTGGCTTGCTGGTCTCTGCCGTATAGCAGTGCCCTCAGCATTCTCTTAACATCTCTCTCTCTCTCTCTCTCTCTCTCTCTCTATATATATATATATATATATATATATATATATATAGATAGATAGATAGATAGATAGATAGATAGATAGATAGATAGATATAGATAGATAGATAGATAGATAGATAGATATCACTGACATGTTAAGAGAATATATATATATATATATATTTCTCTGAATATCATTGGCCAGTTTCCTTTGGCAGTTCATGTAATGCCTTCCAGCCCTACATATACTACTATTTAGAAGCAGGTTCTCTTGGTGTTTTGTGATGACAGTCTGTGGTATAATCAGCAATAGGATCTTACATTTTGCCTGGGGTGGGTATTCTTAATGCATGCCTTATTTTGGAGACAACCTGGGTCTCTTCAATCACAGATTAGTATGGGAAGTAACCAATGATTGTGACAGGGAGTTTTAGGCCAGAACCATTTGTCTTTGGGGTTGGCTTCCTCTCACCTTCTTCAGGACCCTTATTACCAGAAGATGCCCTCAGATTCCTCAAGAGCTTACTGTATGAAAGTAAGTATTTTAGGGTTTTGAATCATTGTTGGTTTAGATAAGTGTATATCTCTCCCCATACCCATTCTTACATTCTTTCCATTCCCTGTGTCAGTCTCTCAATTCACCTGTTAGGTTTGCTTACTATTCAATCTTAACCTGGTTAGGAACCACAGAGGAGGGAGAATATGCAGCATTTTTCTTTGTTCTTGTGTGAGTTCACTATGTATAATCTGTTCCAAGAGTCCATCCACTTTTCTTTAAATTTCATTATGTCATTTTTCCTTTCAGGTGAGTAGAATTTCACAGTGTACTATGTAGTACAACTTTGATATCCATTTGTCCAGTGATGGGCATTTGGGTTGATTCCAATTCTTAGCTATTATGAAATGAGCTGCTCTAAACATGGAATTGAGGCATTCTAAAAAGCATTTTAAAAGCTCCATTTGTTTTTTTTTTTTCTGTTATTTTTTTGGTCATAATCTCCATCTCTCTGGTGTTTTCCATTTTTATTTTTGTTAATGATTACTGGAATTTTTGCTTGCATTTGGTTATGTCCTGTTTGAACTGCATCAGCTGGTTATTAAAATCCTGTTGCTGGCTTGCCCTCAGGTCACTTACTGTTCTTTTGAAGTTGCTTTCATTTTTCTCAGTTAAGTCTAACGGTGAAGCTTGTGTTTTTGAGTTCCACTTCATTTATGTGTTTTTTGACTGTTTCCAACTCAGCTAATATCTTGGTCAGATTATCATTGCAGTTATGACCTGAGGTTATTTTACTCTCATTTTGGAATTATACTTCTGTTGTGTCCCCTGTATTTTCAGTGGCAACTTCCACTGTGGCACTATGGGGCTTGGTGGGGACTCTTTGCTTAATGTGTTGTGTTATTTTGTTGTTTGTTTTTGTGGGGTTGGTGTCTTCCCATTTCTGGATAAAAATCCAATCTTCTCATTGAGAAAGCCTATTATAGGCACCCATTGGCTGTGCAGTAAGTGTTCTGTTCTGGGTCCTCATTGGTTCTCGACAGTGTTGTAACCACAGATGCATGTGTTGCAGGCATCACGGTTATGTCAGCAGTTCTGGGCTGGTGGTCAGTCTATAAGATGCTTTGACACTCAGAGATAGTCTCTGGCTGTAGTCACCACTGTATATTGCCACTGTGGCTCAGGGTGATCCAGAGAAGTCCTTGGTCTTCTTCTTCCACCAGATCCCAGCTTGGTGGATTGTAGACATTACCATGTTCCCCTTCTGGTTCCCTATTTAGGTTCCAAATGAGCCTCGCTAGTTTCCAGAAGGCTGGTATAGTGTGTGTGTGTGTGTGTGTGTGTGTGTGTGTGTGTGTGTGTGTGTGTGTGTGGTTTGTAGGGATAAAAAAAAGTCTTATTTCTTCAGTGCTTGATCTGTTTTTGGTTTTTGGATTTTTTTAGAGGTTACAAGTGTGACTGCCACTGTGGGTTGGTGGCTGATCTTTAAGTTCCATTTGGTTTGGGGCAGTACAGATTGGATACACAGGCTCTAAAGCATCCACACCCATATATAATCCAGGGTTCAGTCCACTAACACTCTGGCACCCCCAAACCATAGGAAGTAGTCACTGTTCCCTTTACATCCTTGAATGTATTCCAGGCCGAAATGCTCAGGAACTCTCTCCAATCTGGGTTTTCCAGGCCTCACATACACTTTTGTCCCAGAGCACTGACCCTAAACTTGCCCCACACTCTGCTGGCCCAAGTATACTGGTTCCCCAAGTGCTCAGGCCCTACCCTTGCAGGTCAGGCCACCAGCATCATGTTCACAGGAGCTGATCTCTCAGATGCCCCTAGAGCTCAGGTCCCATTCCTGATAAGCCTCTCAACAGTCCAGGGAACACCAGCCCTGAACCCACCTTGTCCCTCACAGATTTGGGGTGCACAGACCCTAAACACAGACTCAAACTCACCAAACACCTCTTCCACCTGGAGCACCCTGTCCCCAGACACACTATTTTTCACTGGTCTGGAGCAGCCTAGCCCAAGTACACTGGTGCCCTGGGTTCTTAGTCTCTGAAGGAGTGTCTAAGGAGACACAGGTCTCAGCAGAAAGGGCTATTCAGGCCCTGGTACCCCTAGAGCTCCCATCCTGTACACACACATATTTTCACCACACTGGAGTGCACCAGACCCAACCCACCTTGACTGTCACTGACTTGTGGTGCAAGGGCAGTAGGCCCCAAATCACCATGTACCTTGCCTGCCTGGAGTACCCCATCTCTAAACACTCAGACACATCTAATTTGCCAGCCCCCAGACACAAAACACCTTTCACCCTTGCTAGCCTTTCTTAAGGGTGTTTTGTCTTTGTGAAGCTGTAGTGGGTATCAACTTGCTTCTTTTTCAATGTACCAAACCCTGAGATGCAGCTAGGGGCTGCTTCTCTCCCAAAACCCTGGCTGGAGATGACTTCTCTCAGGAGCTGGAGCTTGGGGAGAGTTTTTCACAGTTGCAGTTTCCACAGTATCTGTTGCCTGGAGGCCAGCTTCCTCTGGAGCTGAAGTCTCCAAGAATAAGTTTGGGCTCCATTTTCCACCAGAGCTGGTGAGAGGTCTGGGGAGAGAGTGGTCTGGGAAGAGGGGGATGGAGATGAAGCTCAGTGATAGAGTTCTTGCCTAGCATGGACATGGCCTTGGTTTTAATCCCAGTTCCTGCCTCCAAAACCCCCTCCTACTGAAAGTGATTGTAGCATTTAGCAATAGCATAGTGCTTTCAAAAAATAATGGCATTAAACATTTCATTTTCCTTTTCACAGTTCTCAGCAGAGATACTGGCTGAACAATCCTTCTGCTATGTCACATGAATTCTAGTCTGTTATGAAATACTACTTAAGTTTTTTTAAATATAAAGGTATACTAAGCATTTCTCAACTTCTTTCCAATTTTTCTCATGCAGCATTCCTTCCGACAGTTAACAAGCTAACCTATGTAGCAATTAAATTGGCATTCAGTTTGAAATAACATTATAAAGATAAAAATTATTTGTTTATATGATTTCATCTAGAAACAATAGGATGATAAAATATACTAAAACATTAAGAAACTGATAGAAATTTAACTTTTCACATGTAATTATTTGGTGTCACATTTAAACAGAATATTTTCCATCTAAAACCACTTCACTTCTCTTCAGGAAAATACATGTATATTTTGCATATTAAACAAAGCAGTTTTTCCACACTGATTATCAGTAGTAGTCTCAATAAAACTACATATCTTACAATTAATTCTGATACTGTACCTACAAATACCCTTAAATCCAACAGTTACGGTTTCAGGCTCATAAGACTTCTCCTACTTCAGATATCAAACACATAGTGGGTTGCAAGTTACCCACAAATTTGTTCACTGGCTATAAATTATGAAAGTATGCAAATTCCCTTCTCAGATTTAGTAACTTTTTAGAGCAATGCATGCAACTCAGAAAAAACAAACATTTTATTGCTGATTTATCACAAAAAAATATGATGAAACAATAGATGCACAGGCCACTGGAAGTCCCCTGTCAATCCAGGAGCTTCAGCCTCCCTCCATTCTTGTATACCACTCTCCCAGCCTGTGGAAATCTGCTTGTGATATCCTTGCATGCTTCCCTTCTTTTGGGTGTTAATGGAGGTTTGATGACTCCATACAGTACACATTTAGAGTTTTTCCAAAAGTCACCACTTGAGATAAACTCAGGAGTGCTTGAAAGGGACCCCTGTTAATAACAAAGACAAAGATTTAACCTTTAACCTTTATGGCTCTTACTAGAAAAGTAGAGCTTTTTAGAATGGTCCTGGGCCAGGACCAGTGATGTAAAGCAAATATGTATTTGTCATTCTACATCACAGCATTATGTGTGGATAGTATCAAAGCCGCTTGTGCAAAATGTAGCTGGCTGGATTCGAAGCTGTAAGCTGGGTCACATGACTCAACATACGCTTTCAAGGAAACTTACTTGAATAGAATGGATAATGGCTATCTCATTGACCTGGTCCTTTTACTTGCAAACATTAGTGTATTGTGTTCCAAATAGACTTAACAGCTACCCAAAATTGGATCATTTGATCACATTGGAAACATAGAGAAAGGAGTTAACATTGTAACCCCATGTGAAATTCTGCCAGTATTCAGTATGATGGGACTCACAAGACATACTACACTGTTGAAGTTAACAGTACTCTAGGAAATATACAAAAATATATAAGACAAAATGTCTCTGAAATTTTTAAGTTTCCACTAAAAACAAAGCCTATCAAGAGAAAACAAGCTACATACAAGTAGTGAAAAACAAAGTGCCTCATGTTGACAGTTTTTTACTTACATATTGTTTTCTAGAACAGAGCCAGGCAATGTGAGTACATGGGCATCTGAAAAGTACAGTCTTTAATATGGTTTAGAAAAAGTAACAAAAACATGATAAAATGTGCACATATACTAAACAAAAAATTGATAAAACTATGAAATCATCATTATTTATTCAATAATAATATGAAATCATAGAAAAAACTGATTAAAACACTAAATGACGAAAGTATCTTTGTACAAGTGACGTAGACAATTTTAAGTGACATAGACTACTTTCCAGTGATATAGATGACTTTCAAGTGACATAGATGACTTTCCAGTGATGTAGATGTCTTTGAAGTGACGTTCAAGTGACATAGACAGCTTTCAGGTGATGTAGACGACTTTCAGGTGATGTAGATGACTTTCAAGTGACGTAGATGACTTCAAGTGATGTAGATAACTTTCATATTTCCTAATATTTTGCTATAATTTCACAATTTTTTATAATGAGCATTGGTTGCTAATATGCAAAGAAAGCAACAGAGGGCATTATAAAGCAAATAAATCTTCCAATTTTAATTCCTAAATATTATATTTATATATTTGTATTTTGTCAAATATAATAAGAATATATCAAAATAATCTTTGGATAAAGTTTTCAAAGATTTATTTCTGTACCACAGTGAATTTACTTTTGATATGAAACAATTAATTATACTAAAATAATACCAGTGATAGTACCTCAAAATCTATCCCCCAAATAACAACTGTATTAAAATAGAAATCATCATCTAATCTTTTAAGTGGTAGACTATAGCAAAACATAAGAACCCATCTGTTACTTTTGTAATACTGAAAATATCTTTAGGTATGTTATTTAATTTTTTTCTAATTGTTCAAAATGGAATTTGTAGAATTTCTCAAGATTGCTGTAAAGAAGGCTGGAGAGATTACTCAGTGGTTAAGGCAACTGCCCACAAAACCTAATGACCTGAGTTCAATTTCTCAGTACCTATGAAAAGCCAGATGCACAAAGTGGTGTATGCATCTGGAGTTCATTTGCAGTGGCTAGAGGCCTTGGTGCACCCATTCTATCTCTGTCTGTCTCTTCTGCTTCACAATAAATAAATTAAAATATTTTTTTTAATTTCTGAAAAAGAGAATTATTTTAAGAATCATTGTACAGCTCTTTAAAAGAAATGCTCCATCACCAAATTAAATTTCTTCAACATAGTTTGGAAAGATAGTCAGTTTCTGAAAGCCAGAAACCTATAAAAGAACAATCATTGGACCTTGGAAAAAAGCAAATATAATAAATGTACAATAAAGATATATACTACATATATTTTACATAACTGCTATTGACAAAAATGAGTCACATACATATTTACTTTTTTATGTTCAAATAAAAAACTAAAATAATATATTGCCATAAAATTTCATAAATGAGAAAAATATTAAATTTCTAAAAACTGCTCTCTAAAGTTGTACTTGTCTAGATGTTAATATTAAGAGATAAGGGTGATGAATGCTTGTCTGTGTGACCCTGAATAAGAAAGTCCAAGCTGGTATTTCTTCCCAGCCTGTCCTTGATCTGCACAGAGAATGTGTGGGCATTAAGTAGGCCTCCCAAAGTCCAGGTTAGCACCCAACTATTTGGCCCCTATATGACTGACCCAATTCAGTTCCACAGGTAAAACTTTGGACCACACATATATGGGTCCAACATAGAACCATGGAAAGAATGCCCAGGTAGTGAACACTGAGATGCCTGCCAAAGTGCACTCCTCTAAGCTCATTTAGTCATGAGAGTTCAAGCCAAGTGAGAGCATGCATGGATGGACTATCAGATCCATGGAGGCTGATATCAACCCATACATGGATAAATTATCAGAATCATTGGGGGCTGATATCAATCCCTCACTGCATGTCCATACGCTCCCTGAGTAGGAACAACTAGATCAGGGCCTCCTTACACTGGTCACACTCCCCAGCACACCCAGTTCAGACCCCTGTGGAGATTACCCAAATAAGAAGTAGGCTGCCCTTCTTCCAATATGTCCAGCTCAGGTCTGTGGATAGATTGTCCATGCCAGCCTGGATCAAGGCTGACAAGGGAACTCAACACACTTCCCACTAGATTCACTGTTGCTACTTTCTCAGCAAGATAAATACGTTATCTACAGAGAGGCAAACTCCAATGCAAAAAAAAAAAAATAGTGAAAAAAAAGGCAAGACATTTCCACCAAGAATGCCTAGTCCTATAATACAAAACTACATAAAAAGAAAACATATAAACTCCAGACAAATTTTTTAAATTATTGTCATGGTTTGATCCAGGTGTCCCCTACAAATGAATGTGTTTGCGTTCTGTATGATCAATTGATCCTCAGCTGATGACATGTTTGGGTTTTAAAACCTCAGTGAAGTTGTGTTGTTAGGGGTGGGCTTATGGGGGTTATAAAACATCTTCCCCTTGCCAGTGTTTGGTACAACTTCCTGCCACTGTTTCCAGTGCTGTGGCGGAGGTGGTGTCCATCCCTCTGCTCATGCCATCATTTTCCCTGACAGGATGGAGTCTCCCCTTGAGTCCATAAGCCAAATAAACCCATTCCTCCACAAACCACTTTTGTTTGGGTTCTTTAGGTGCAGCAACAAGAAAGATGCCCTGTTATCAAAGTCAATGGGAAACTACAGCACCCCAATCAAGGTAGTGTGAAAAATGGCCCAGATCTATCAGGAATGAAAGTATGGGTCACCCCTCAAGGTAAAGAACCAAGACCTGCTGAGGTGCTTGCTGAAGGTGGAGGAAATACAGAATGGGTAGTAGAAGGTGGTAGTTACAAATACCAACTAAGGCCATGTGACCAGTTACAGAGATGAGGGCTGTAATTACCATGTTTTGTTTTGTTTTGTATTACTTGCTAAGAATGTTTGCCCATATGTATAACAACACATTTGTTTTTCTCTATTATGTAATTAATATTAATTGAGATTATATCATTAATTACTGTTGAATTTATGTTATTAGATATTAGTATAAGCATTCCTGAGGGGACCTGACTATGTTGAGGAAGATTTTACATTTCTGGTTGTACGTGGAATAGTTATATCATTAGGCAGAATTATAATATTAAAGTCTTCATTTGAAAAATAAGATGTAAGGAGATATGATTTGATGTCAAGTTGACAAGGGGTGGACTTGTGATGGTTAAGTTTATTTGTCAACTTGACTGATGCAATAATCCATAGTAATCTTGGACGGGTCTCTGAATTTGCCTGCAGAAAGGATTGACAAAAGGAGGAGGTCCCTTCTCCAGAATGAGCCCTTCCCCCTAGTGGGTGAGAAGCTTGAGGGGAAGGGAATCTGCTTCCATCCTCCCCCAACCGCTGGTGCTTGTTTGTGACTTGTACTTGCATCCTGCTCTCCTAACTTTCATGGACATTGGAACCCAGTTTCCTCGGCCTCACATTGTGGACTGAAGAGCAGCTGCTCCCCAGGAAGCCATCAGGCCTTCAGTGCTGGTTGGGACTGCTGAGGCCTCCAGCCATTTAGACTGAACAGCTACTGGTTTCTTCTCCGTGGGCCTGCAGACGGCTATTGTTGGATTATTGTAAGCTACCCCCAAAAATTCCCTTTTAATATAATCCATTCTACCAACTCTGTTTCCTCTAGGGAACCCTGACTAATACAGTTATGATAAGCAAATATTCAAAAAACTTATGAGCAAGTGGCTGAATGAAATGGAATAGAATCAATGAAATGATTTAATAGGTGGCTGACAAAATACAAGAGAATAAATATAAAATGCAATAGACAACAAAAGGAAGTCAAAGAGGATCTGATCAGTGGTAATTTAATTCAGATGTCCCCCATAAACTCCTTGCTGTTTGGCTAAGAAATCTATTCAGTGGCAAGGAACCCTTGCTAGACCTAGTTTATAAGGCAAATTCTTATGGAGACCAAGAACCTGGACTCCAAAGGGAAACCCCCACTAACTAGGGATCTACAGAGAGGCTATACCCATTATAATCTTGCCAAATTAACAATGTTTGTCTCATTTAACCTATACTAATCTCATTGTCCATTGCAGACTCTGTATTTTTCAGAAGGCATAGAGAACCATGGACAACTCAATTCCACCTATAGGACCCGAGATGATGGATGACACCTATGCAGGGGATGTACTACTCCTAACTCATGATCTAGGGTCCAAGAAAAAAAGAAACCTTTGAGAAAGTGGTGAGATGATCATGAGAGCTACCTCCAAAGCATGTCAGATAACCTGTGACAGGGCAATGGAGACAGACATGGAATATAGCCAATATAGCCCAAAGCAGAAACCCAGGGACTCTTAAGATCTCAACAGTAAAACAGGCTTAAATATCACCCACCATGACTCAGGGAACTTTGTAGAAGAGGGGACGAAAGACTGTAAGATCTAGGGTTGGGAAGAATATCCAGAGATATTGCCCCTTTATCATCAACACACAAACTAAAAAGTCTGGGTACTGCTTGTACAATTCATAAACCCTAACCCACCATGTGTTCCAGCAATATCACTGAGGAGGGCCCTCAGCATGTTGGGAATAAAGAGGAGGGAAATGGGGTACCATCACAAGACTTGTTCTTTCAATGTATTTAATTATTAAAAATAAGTTAAAATTAAAAAAAAAATCTTAGAGCTAAATGAAAAAAAATACAAAAACTTATGGAACACAATGAAGGCAGTCCTGAGATAAGTTTATTTCTCTAAAATGACTACATTATAAAACTAGAGAGATTTAAATTAAATAACTTAATTAACATATATAACTTAATAGGCAGGCACTGGAAAAATAAGACAAGATAGAAATTAACTATGGAACAGGATCCAGAAAATACACAAAGTACTGGTGCCTGAATAATTCACTCCTGAAAAATGACTGGGTCATCAAAGAAAAAAACAGGAAATTCAGAATTTCCTAGTAAAAAATGATGATGATAACATATCTTATCAGAACTGTGGGACACAATGAAGACAGTCCTGAGGGGAAAGTTCATTGTGCTAAATGCCTTCATATCAAAGACACAGAGGTCTCAAATAAATCACCTAAACACCCACCTAAGATCATTGGAACAGACGGAAAAAGCTAACCCGAGGAGCACAAGACAAAAGGAAATAATTAAAATCAGAGTTGAGATTAATGAATTGGAAATAAAGAAAACAATTAAAAAATAGATAAATCAAAGAGTTGGTTCTTTGAAAAAGTTAATAAGATTGACAAATCCCTGGCCAATCTAATCAAACGAAGAAATGAGAAAGCCCAAATCAACAAAATCAGAAAGGACAATGGTGAGATCACAGCAGATACCGAAGACATTGGAAGAATCATCAGGTCATACTTCCAAAACCTCTACTCCACAAAATTAGAGAACCTAGAAGAAATGGATAAGTTTTTTTGACACTCACCAACTGCCAAAGCTTAACCCAGAGCAGATAAAAGAACTAAATAAACCTATCACACCCACAGAGATTGAAGATGTAATCAAAAACCTTTCCAAAAGGAAAAGCCCAGGACCAGATGGTTTCTCAGCTGAATTCTACCAAGCCTTCATCACAGAGCTGAAACCACTCTTTCTGAAGCTTGTTAGAAGCATAGAAAAAGAGGGAAGGCTACCAAACACCTTCTATGAAGCTACCATTACCCTAATCTCCAAACCAGGCAAAGATGCAACAAGAAAAGAGAACTATAGACCCATTTCTCTGATGAACTTAGATGCAAAAATCCTGAACAAAGTCCTAGCAAACCGGATACAATGCTACATCAAAAATATTATCCATCATGACCAAGTTGGTTTTATCCCAGAGACCCAGGGATGGTTCAACATACGCAAGTCGATAAATGTAATACATCACATTAATTGGATCAGCCACAAAAAACCCACATGGTTATCTCAATAGATGAAGAGAAGGCCTTTGACAAAAATTCAACACCACTTCATGTTCAAAGCTTTCTAAAGAATAGGCATAGGTGGTCTATATCTCTGTTTAATAAAGACAATTTACAAAACTCCTAAAGCACAAATCATTCTCAATGGGGAACTGCTCAAAGAGTTCCCACTCAATTCAGGACCAAGACAGGGCTGCCCACTCTCACCACTGCTCTTTAACATAATGATTAAAGTTCTAGACCAAGAAATAAGAGAAGAAAAGGGCATAAAAGAGATATGAATTGGAAAGGAAGAAATTAAACTATCCCTCTTTGCAGAAGACATGATCCTTTATATATCAGACCCAAAGAATAATATCAGTAACCTCTTGAAGGTGATTAATGCCTTCAGCAATGTGGCAGGATACAAAATTAACACATAAAAATCAGTAGCCTTTCTATATGCAGAAGACAAGCAGACAGAAAAAGACATCAGAGAGACTGTCCCATTTCAATAGCCTCAAAGAAAATCAAATACTTTGGAATATCACTAACCAAGCTTGTAAAGGACTTATATAAGGAAAATATTGAAACTCTCAAGAAGGATATAGATGAGGATGTGAGAAGATGGAAAGATATTGCATGCTCATGGATAGGGAGAATCAATATAGTAAAAATGGCAATCCTGCCAAAATCGAGTTACAGATTCAATGCCATGCCGATGAAAATCCCAACCTCTTTCATCACAGACATAGAAAAAATAATCGCTAAATTTATCTGGAAGGGCAAAAGACCTCAGATAGCCAAAACTTTTCTAAGTAAAAAATCCTACTCAGGAGGTATCACCATGCCTGACTTCAAAACATACTACAAAGCCATAGTAATGAAAACAGCATGGTACTGGCATAAAAACAGAAAGACAGATCAATGGAAGAGAATTGAAGATCCAGCTTTAATTTGAAGTAACTTCAGTTATTTGGTCTTTGACAAGGTGGCCAACAAAGTACGCTGAGCCAAAGATAGCATCTTCAACAAATGGTGCTGGACAAATTGGATAAACACGTGTAAAAAAAATGAAAATAGAACTACTCTTTTCACCATGCACAAAAATCAACTCCAAATGATCGAGAGACCTTAATATAAATCCGGTACCCCTGAACACCCTGGAAGAAAAAATAGGAGGAACTCTACATGAAATCGGAGTTGGAAAAAATTTCCTGAGCAAATGTCCATCAACCCAGGAAATTCAACAAACACTTAACCAATGGGACCTGATCAGGCTCAACAGCTTCTGTACAGACAAACAAACCATACTCAGAGCCAATAGACCCCCTTTAAATTGGGAGATGATTTTTTCCAGCTACAACTCAGACAGAGGCCTACTTTCCAGAACCTACAGAGAACTCAAAAAAATTAATAACAAAAACCAAAATGCCCCCTCACAAAATGGGGTCCTGATCTCAACAGAGGATTCATGGAGGACGAAATACAAATGGCCTTGACTCATTTAAGAAAGTGCTCAGCATCCTTAAGCATCAGGGAAATGCAAATCAAAACCACAATGAGATACCATCTTACCCCTGTCAGAATGGCAATCATAAAGAATACCAACAACAATTGTTGCTGGCGAGGATGCGTGGAAAAAAGAACCCTCATTCACTGCTGGTGGGATTGGAAACTTGTGCAACCGTTATGGAAAGCAGTGTGGAGACTTCTACACAGAATGGACATAGAACTACCGATGGACCCATCTATCCCTCTGCTAGGCATCTGTAGTGAGCCCCCGCGTGAGCCGTCCCTGTGAGGCAAGGGAGTGGGGCGGCCTGGCCCCTTTTTTCCTAGGGCCGTGCCCTGCACCTCCCACCTCCGCCACGCTCCTCAGCTTTGTCCTTTGTTAAGAGCCTGCTGACGGTGACCCTAGGATGGCGCCAGTTTCTGCTCTCCCCCTCCACGGTGGACAGCATTGCAGTGGAAAATTAACTCCTTGTATGTAAATGGCTTAATGCCTGGCATGCTTCTGTGTATGTGGACCAATTATGAATGTATACGTGTGTAATACTGATAGGCTGTAGTTTGACTTAAAAATCCCTGCACATCCTGAGCACGGGAAGAAGGAGGAGGAGGAGG
>PVHP010023648.1:0-27249 GCA_004024765.1 Zapus hudsonius | reverse complement strand
GGGAGGGAGGGAAGGAGGGAGGGAGGGAGGGAGGGAAGGAGGGAAGAAGGGAGAGGGAGGAAAGAAGGGATAGAAGGAGAGACAGAAGAAGGAAGGAAGGAAGGAAAGGAGGGAGGAAGGAAGGAAAGAAGGGAGGGAGGGAGAGAGAGGGAGGAAAGAAGGGATGGAAGGAGAGACAGAGGAAGGAAGGAAGGAAGGAAGGAAGGAAGGAAGGAAGGAAGGAAGGAAGGAAAGAAGGGAGGGAGGGAGAGAGAGGGAGGAAAGAAGGGATGGAAGGAGAGACAGAGGAAGGAAGGAAGGAAGGAAGGAAGGAAGGAAGGAAGGAAGGAAGGAAGGAAGGAAGGAAGGAAGGAAGGAAGGCAGAAAGGAAGGAGGGGAAGGAGGGGAGGGAGGGAGGGAGGGAGGGAAGAAAAAGAGAGGAAAGAATGGATGATTGAATCATGTCTGTCTCTGAAGGTGCTCTATCAATTTAATAGTTCTAGAGAAGATAAGTAGTGATTGGGGACAAACATATTCATAGTTAGGAAGAATAAATATGCTGGTATTTAATAAATATTTATATGCAAATTATGTAAAGTATTTGACATGCTTCGTGAGTTACATATAGAAAAGTATCCGTTTCAAAGCAATGTCTTTCCCCAGAGCAATGAAGTCAGCCCACCACAGTCTCTCAGCCCCCTTGTACCGCAGGTGGAATCCGTGTCTCCAGAAGCAGGTGAGGAAGAAATAAAGGAAAATTTAGACTAGAACCGATTCAACGAGGAAAATGAATATAATTATGAATGTAAGAAAACCCAAAAGTGGGAATAAAACTATCAAAGAAATGTGCTCGCCGGCAGGCTTGTTTCATGTTCTAAGCTGTGTGACCTGTACTAATTAGCAGCATTGTTCCACAGCAAGGAAATCTGCATCCATGGTGTGGATGACAGGGAGAAAATGAACATAAAAGACTAGAAAGAGAGACTTGGAGAAGCCATATGAAAATACGCAGAGGATCCCACATAGTCACAAAGGCATTTTCTTGGTTTTTTTAAACTGAGAATATTCTCTATCAGGAAATGATGCTGGAGACAGAAAATTAGCTCGCACACATTTCCTTTTTGTAAATGCGAAAGTCTCTTTGTCAGGCGCAGTTGACGCTCAACCTCCACATCCAGGGTGAATCGCTGGCTGCTCACTTTGCCAGGCACTTCTTGTGAGCTATCTGCCAAAGAAAGGGAATGGCATTTTGGTAGGCTGCCAGTCAATATTTTGGAATGGGAGACCAAGGTTCTCACGAACAAGTTGTCTGATTAGCTAGATTTATAATAAGAACTTCATGGAGATTAGGGATTTTCAAGGAATGAGAAACACATGAAACTGTGTTTAACCCATAAACATTTCTGATCATTTTCTTTTAGCATTTAAAATATTTGTTAGAAACTTCAGAGTCACTTAGTGTCTCACAGAATGCTGAAAAGAAATTTAAATGTTTGGGATGGGTTATAGTTAGCTTCTCATTGCTGGCACAAAGCACCCAACCAAAACAATTTAGGGGAGGAAAGGGTTGATTTTGGCTTACAGACTCGAAGGGAAGCTCCATGATGGCAGGGAAACTGTGGCATGAGCAGAGGCTGGACATCACCTCCTGGCCAACATCAGGTGGACAACAGCAGCAGGAGAGTGAGCCAAACACTGGCAAGGGGAAGCTGGCTATGACACCCATAAGCCCATGCCCAACAACACACCTTTTTCAGCAAGACTCCAGTCCCAAATTGTCATCAGTTGAGGACCAATCATTCAGAACACATGAATTTATCGGGGACACCTAACTGAAAAAATTCAGGCTATTTACAAATTAATAAATTATTAGGTTAGGCTATTTGCTCATCTACAGGCTCTACAGACACAGAGTAATCAGACAACAAAGGCAGTGCAATCGTGATAATTAGGATTTATACCGATGCATAAAGCTGGGTATAAAACTATGATGAACATTTTCTTCAGCATGTCTGCTCCATGTTCTAAGCTATGTGACCTGAACTCATCAAGGTTATTCTTCCATAGTAAGAATATACTGCCTCTTTCTAGCACTGTTTTTAATTTTAATTTATTTCCATTGTTGACATACATGTATATAATTTCCATACATGTATATAATCCATTTTGATCTTATTCCCCCCTGTTACCTTTTCTGATCCCCCTTCCCTTCCCTTTAACACCTATCTTATTTCCTTTTTTAAAAAAGTCTTTATTAACCAAAATTAGATACATTGTATGAGCAAATATTGTGTTGGTATCCCCATCTCCCCTCCTCCCTGTCCCTAATCCACTGGGGATCCTCCTCAGTGGGCATACTGGATCGATCTATGGGGTAAGGGGTTCTGGATAGCACAGGAGGCAGCCAGGTTCCCCCCACCTTGTGTGTCACCCTATCATATTTTCATATCTTTTGTTTTTGGTGTGTTTACACATGGACTTAAGTTAGAGTTGCTTATATGATCAGGGGGGAAGGTTATTTACCAAGGAATGGGCACCTTCCCAGGGGCTACACCACTGATGAATCTGATGCCTCCTCTTCCAGCAACAATTAGCTGCCATTCACGACTCTGAAAGGTGTGGAGTGTCGTGTATCCTTCCCCCATTGAAGATGGCGTCTCTGCATGCTCACTCCTGTGAAGGAAACCACAGCTGCTGTGAGTTCATGAGTATAAAAGACAGCTTTTCACATGCTCCTCCCCATGCTCCTGGACTTACACCATGTCTGTACCCTTGTCCATGACGTTCCCTGAGTTTAGATGCCCTGTGTGAATCTGAGCACACAGTAATGACTTATTCTCAACAATTTTTCCAGCTATGTACTCTGTATTAACACTGACCATTGCAATAAGAGACTTCTAGAACAAGGTTTCAAGCAGTGTTAATATATGGGAACAATTTAATATATGTCATTTCGTATAACCACAGTAGTATGTCTCCTCCCCTGGTGTAAGGTCTATGTCCCTAGCCATAAACTATTGCCCAGGTTTACAGTACCAGGCAGGAATTCCCTCCTGTGGAATGGGACCAGAATTCAACCAAAAAGCAGTTGGAGGCTGGGTGTGGTGGCACAGCCCTTGAGAGGCAGAGGTAGGAGGATCACCATGAGTTCAAGGGCATTGGTGCTTCTTCCTTCCTGTGAGCTGCACGCCTGCTGTGCTCTGTCCACTTTCCTAGGTAGGCATCCTTCCTAAACTGCAGAGTGTCATGTTCCTCCACAAGCACCATCCAAGTTAAAGGTTAACTCAGAACAGACAAGTCATTAGCCGTGTGCACAAGCTGAGCTATTTACGTATGTGTGTACAGATTCCTCTCTACCATCTGAACTATAAACGTGCTCATAAAACAGAATATAAAAGTGCCACTATGTGTCCCTCCTCTCTCCTGTCATTCCCCACTGTTAGTAGTAACTTTTGTATCTACATGTCTGCATCACATGACAGGAGGCAGCCTGTCACAATTGGCTTCTAACCAGCAATGGGTGTTGCAAGCATATGGATATATACATCAGAGCACACCTTATGCAACAGCAGGCATCTAGACAGTGAGGATTTTCAAAAGTAAAGCTTCCTCTCCCACTCTTGGTACAGAATCTGCTTTGCTACAGATGGTGGCAAATTCCAGGGAGACCCTGAGACATGTCGAGAGAAAGCCAGCTGCCAAAAATGAGATGAGACATAGACATCTCTATCACAGCCCCCGGGGCCCAGGGAACATCACAGAGGAAGTGGAGGATTAAACATGGGAGCTGCTCTCACTGCCAGACTGACAACCTCCTCCAGGGAGATGCTGGTAGACACTGAAGAGACTCAGAACTCGTCAAAGAGAGCTCAACACTAAAGGAGACTCATAACACACTCTCCACAGCTCAGGGAAGATTGTGGAAGAGGAGGCGAAAGAATGTAAGAGCCACAGGGTGGGAAGGTGTGCTCTGAAGCATGGCCTCACCTCCACAACAGGTACTGACTGGTACATTCATGACAGAAGAGATCCCTCAGTGAGGTGGGGGTGGGGAAGAAGGAGCATAAGAGTATATAACCCAATGGGAATATGACCAATTTGTAATATGTTTATATAATAAGGTTTTCAATAAAAATTTATATTTTAAAAAGCAAAGTTTTCTGAGGCTTGCAAGGCTCAGGAACCAAGAAGTAAAGTAATAAATGACTAGATTACAACTAAGAAACTCTCACTCTCTCTCTCTCTCTCTCTCTCTGATAATTTAATGAACTATCTTAACCTTTGGGTAGGTTTAAACAATTCTTAGTACATCCTGTGAAAACAAGACAATCATTGGCAGATGCGATGCTTAGTATATCTCCTCTCCTGCCAAGATGTACAGCACTGTGCTGAGAGACTGAGCAGAAGCAGGGAGGAGAGTAGGAGCCTGCAATGGTCCATTAACCATTTACATGATGAGGATCCAGGAACAAGGGCTTCATTGCTGCGGAGGCTGGATCCCTCCTCCTTTCTTGGGGACAGGAGGTCTCCATGATCTTTCCTCTTTCTTTCTGTCAATCTCACAAAGTCTCTCTAAACTTAAAAACATGCTGATGTGATTGTTGGACAAAAGTTCAATCAGAGACAATGGAGACAAGTGTGGGTTTCCTGACTCCTGTATTCACCCATCCAGGGTAAGGATGTGCTCATCGACCACAGTCTAAGCTTAGCTCGCTAAGGCAGTCTGAGATCCAAGAAAGGCATAATGAGGAAGAGACAGAAAATGTCTGAGACTGAGTCTTCATCCAATTTAGTAATTGACTCTCTTTCCTCTGGGACAGAGTGAGTGAGGGGCAGACAAGCTAGGAAGGGAACACAGGGGTGGTGACCCCTCTACCTGGGAGCAGAAGAGCCAGGAAGCTCCAAACCTTTTTAATGATGCTGTGGGTGGGGAGGAAATGAGCACGAAAGACATCAGAAATGGAAGTGCAGGAGCCTTGTGAAAATGTGCTGAGAATGTCATGCATTTACAAAGCCATTTTCTTAGTCATCTTAAAATGGACACGATTCTCCACTGCATCATCTTGCTTCTCGATCACTCACCACATTGGGCTGAACTATTCTTCAAAAGCTTGGAACTGGACTCAATGGAAGAATGACTGCCTGTCGTGTGCAAGGCTCAGTATTCAACTCCCAGCACATAAATAAAAAGAAAGCACATGGTATGATGTTCATGTCCAATACCAAGTCCTGCCCCACTGTAGATCCACCTGCAGCCACTGGTGAACCAGGAGACCCTAGCCACTGGGTATTCTGAAGCAAAGGTTAAGTTAATTTCTGATCTCCCCCAACTCTAGAAAGCCCCTCTTTATTCTATTTCTTTTTTTAATATTTTATTTGTTCATTTTCTAGCAGAGAGGAACAGAGAGTGAGAGAGAAAGAGAGAGAGAGCACCAGGACCACCACCTTGTGGGTCTGGCTTATGTGGGTCCTGGGGAATTGAACCCAGGGCCTTAGGCACTGGAGGCAAGTGCCTTAACCGCTGAGCCATCTCTCCAGCCTATTTATTCATTTTTAAGCAGAGAGATACAGAGAGAGAGGGAGAGAGAGAGATACAGAGAGAGGGGGAGATAGCACCAGGGCCACCACCTTGTGGGTCTGGCTTATGTGGGTCCTGGAGAATTGAACCCAGGGCCTTAGGCACTGGAGGCAAGTGTCTTAACCGCTGAGCCAGCTCTCCAGCCCTTTATTCTATTTCTTATCCAAAATTCTTTCCAGCAACATTGTCCAATACTCATCAAAATTACATAATAAGATAAAATACAAAATATAGTGACAGTATAATGAATTAAAGGTTCTCTCAATGTGAATCCTAATGTATCAAATTGCCAGGGAAACAAATTTAAAATATAAAGATTAAATCTCTTTGAAAATCATAAAAAATATGCCCAAGCTTTAAAGACTTAAAATTATACTAAAAGAACATAAACTCTCATGCCATTGAGAGTTAAAAAGCCCAAGAAATGAATAATATCTTCCCTTTTTTGTGTGTGTGCTAAATGTTAGCAGAGGTAAATTTTGCAGCACATGTATCCTGAGAATTCAGCTAAGGTCTGAACTGCATCCCAATGAAACAAGACTCTTCAGGTCTCAGGGACATTGGCTAAGAGGATCTAGTCCAGGACCCACGATCCATAGTCATGGAGGGTAGCTTTCTTCTGGGGGCACAGCTGGACCTGATTCTCGGTGCAGCCTACTGCGGCAGAACAGCTCTAAGGATGGTGGAGGGAGAAGGGAGGGGAGAGCCTGAAGCTGAGACAGAGCCCATGAACAGGACCTCAGGCATGTGTGGGTGTGCCTTATTCTAGGTATCTTGGTAGATAACCCTGTTGGCAGGCTCAAGGCAAAACAGAACTATAGCTAAACAAGGAAAAGAGGCCATTTCTGTCTCCGTAACTGTGCCTCACACTGTTGGCAAACCTGTTTCCTTTACAGTCTTTGGGTCTACCAGTTCTCCCAGTTCATCCCCTGGGGGCCCAGATCCTCCAAAGGCACCTTGGTCCATGGATGAGGGCAAAATTATCCTGGCCACGGAGCACCAGAGTCAAGGGGTCTCCTTGTCTTTCAATCCTCCTGCCGTCACATCTCCCAAAGGAAATCCTTTGAAGGCATGTTTTTAATATCCACAGGCACTTGAAATTCTTATAACCTAATTGTTTTGTTACTTAACAAAACCATTTGGCTCTTTGCATCGTCTTAAATGTCCAGCATGTTTTGAGTGTCGTTTTGTCAGCTCATGTGGAGTAACTGAATCCATTCAGTTGACTCTGGCTCAGAGTTGTCCATGGAAAAACACCAGAGCTCACATCCCAGAGGGGGAATGTGATGGAACTGACTTCTCAGACTCGCTTGTCCAACAAGGCTCATTCTTGCAGTAAACCCCAGCGCTCTCAGACCTCTGGGCAGACTCAGCTTAACCACCTTTCAGGGGTATCTGTCATTAGAGCACCATCCATGGCTAGCAGAAACCTCGCACTTGAACAGCAGAAATACCGTTTCTCTGGTTCTGGAGACTAGCATCCAAGATCAAGAAGTCTGCAGGTTTGGTGTCTTCTGAGAACTTGGCTTGTGATGGACGCCTTCTCACTGGGTCTTTCCATGTCTTTCCTCTAACCATGGAAATCCCTTGTGTCTCTGAGTGTTCTTGTCAGAAAAGCTATCATCAAATATATCATATATATATATATATATATATATATATATATATATATATATATATTGATAATGAATGCTAGTGTGAGTTGGGGAAAGCAGACCCTTACTCACTGCTCGTGGGAGTGTGAACTGGTGCAGCCATGATGGAAATCAGTGTGGAGGGGCCTGAATACACTAGAAACGGGATGCTGAAGCAGAAGACCACCACCAGATCTCAGACTTTCTAACTTCCAGAATCATAAGAACTTAATTTCAGCTTATTTTGAATTACCCAGGTATTCTGTAATAGGAACACAAATGGACCAAGAAATCAACTCGGTTTTTCAAACCTAACCTTCTCCATAAGAAAATATGAAAAGCATAATCAAAAACTTATACACACAAGATGGATTAAAATCCAGAATGTCTGAAAGACTGCCAAAAATCCATACGAAAATGATATTGTGATAATGTGTTTTATGAAGTTGAAAGAGAGTAGGAGAAGCTAACTTTTTTATTGTTTTGTTTTGTTTTTTTGAGGTAGGGTCTCACTCTAGCCCAGGCTGACCTAGAATTAAATTTGTAGTCTCAGGGTGGCCTTGAACTCACAGTGATCCACCTACCTCTGCCTCCTGAGTGCTGGGATTAAAGACATGTGCCACCATATTCAGGAAAAGCAAACATTTTTTAGGCAGTTTCCTGGCAAGAAATAGGACTTGGGTCTGATAGAGACTGATCTGCAATGTCCCCTACTGCCCACAGTCTACCCTGCCATCTGGAGGGCTGGCTCAGGTGGACTGCCCCAGATGAGTGACCTCTGGGGTCCATTGCTCAAATCTACAAACCAACCTGGTCTTCCTCTTGCCCGCAAAAGCTGCCTTCTTCTGCCTCAGTGCTCAGCAAAGCTCCAGCCCTCTCTGATGTGCCTGCATTTCTTGGCCACATGAGTTTTGCTTCCCCCTCACCCAGCACTGGCTGGGTGGGCTTGTTAGGGGAGGAGGTAGTGGGGGGATCATAATACAGTTTCTTGGTCTGGGGGAGCTTTTCTGCTTGCCTCTGCTTTAGTTTGGGGTAACCATGGGTGTAGCCCTCTTCTTACTCAGTTCCCCTCCAGATTTCTTCCAGGGTTTGTGGCTTTACCTCGGTCTTTTCTTGGAATCCTCAGTGCTTGCAGTTTTAAATACTGTTGATTGTAACCTGTTTTTATGTTCCACAATGGTGTACAATATGAATAAAGCCCATGGTTTGCAATTTCTCCCTAAATGAACTTATTGATTCATGATCTATCCTGCTTGAGTCCATCTTTATTAATTTTTAAATAAAGTTTAGGACAGAACCCAAAACTTGGGGTTCATAAATCTGGGGGACCCCTCCTGAGCCCCCCAAATCCTGCATCAAAGTGATTAAGTGCATAAACCATGCCCCAGAAATCCCCCACACAGCAAAGGACTTACCATACACATACATGTGTACCAAAAACATGTTTAAAGCAGTAATTTTTGCAACTTAAAAAAAATCTAAAGTCAGCCTGATTGTCAATAAATGGACCAATGGTCAAAATATAATTATTACAATAAGATAAACTAGAGATGACTGTATCAATTTAGAAAGGTCATACTAAACTCATCTGGAGAGAAAGAGTGACTAAGAATGAGTCACCACGTTAGTCAGACTTCGATGTGACAGATACCTGAGAAAAACAACTTAAGAGGGGAAGGAGCTTTCTCAGAGGTCACAGCCCATGATCAGCCGGCCTCGCTGTTCCTGGGAATAGAACTGCTTAATTTCTAGCAGCTGGGAAACAGAAAACAGGAAAGAAGTCAAGGACAATGTAAGTTTCAAAAGCATGCCACCCATGACGTACGTCCTCCAACCAGGCCCCAAATCCACCACATCTCAATAATGACATCAAATTATGAACCCTTAAGTGGTTTGAGCCATTGTTTAGCTCAGAGTCCTCAGGATCCAATCACCTCCAAATGATCCGATCCATTAGCTGAAGAATAAGTCTTCAACTGGAGACCTTGGGGGTACATTTCGTATCTAGGTCACCAGATATTATTTATGTGAAGTTTACATGTGCTAAATTCTAGGCTGCCTATGTAACTTAGGGATGCAAAATTTTAGAAAAAAATTATATTTTATTAAAAAAATAGCATGGAAAATTTGCAATTTCAGGTAATGAAAAGGGAGGGAATATGATGAAAAAATACGCTGAAATCTACAACTAATTATCAATGTATATTTTAAGCTTCACTGTATAAGAAAAGACACCCAATGTATCATAGTTCAAACCTGCTTTTCATATATTAAACTCATCATAGTACTTTAAACAACAAATATCTTTAACCTCCTCCATAATTACAGAAATGCAAATACAGTAGTTTAATTATCTAGAAAATATAGTTATGTGGAATCTCATTCTCTGAGATATGTTTTTCTCCAACCTAAGGAAGAAAATTAATGTTTGCACTTCACAAAGTGTTTGACACACCGAATCCCAATGTGTGCAGATGAATTTAGTGCTATTGAGAGAAAGAATTAATTCCACTCATGAAGGAAATTGCTAGTCTGTTCATGGAAGCTTTTACTCACTTCTGATGAGCACACAGCATGGATCTGCACAACTTTTTCAGGAAATTTATAAATGTGATTTAACATAATCATAATGTATTCAATTGAATCATTAAAATAAACTTTGATTATGCCTAAGCTATAGTGAAATAATCACAGATCAGTATTTCAGTGGTATATTGTGTAGCCTAGTTGTCTGAGTTCAAATTAACCGTACAGTTTACCAAAAAAAATTCTACTGCTGTAGATAAATGTCCTAATGTGACTAGAAACAAGGCAAGGTCATGTAGAATTGTTAGGACTTTATGTACTAAAATGGGCAAGGGAAGCAGAAATATAGAGGGGCTAATTTAGCACGATTTCTGAATCTGTCGCTTGGGTGAAACATGAAAGGTGGTACCATTAACCAGGAAAAACGAAGGGAGATAAGCCACACAATATTGGGCGGATCAACATTTTGGAACAGATGATGGAGAAAGCCAAAAATGAAAGAGAAATCACTAGACAAAGCACTAGTCCGACAGAAGAGGGGTTCCATGAATCCAGTGGAAGAAGGGGGCAAAATAAGAAAACAGGAAGGGATGATGACCAAAAGACAGTGTTTTCATCTATGAAAATTCCTAATTAGAAAGAGTAAGGTAGGGGCCTGGGGAGATGGCCCAATGGTTTGACTTCAGCACGGGGACATCTCTAGTGTCACACCCTCCAAGGCTCATGGAAGAAGAAGGGATGGAAAGAGTGCAAAGAAGGGAGGAGTGCTTACAGTGCCATCTTCCAGACACAAAGTGGCCTTGACATTCATGACTTTGCAGTCCCTGGGCTGCCTACAAAGACCTGCATAATGGGAAGAAAAAAAAATGATGACATCAAAATAGAAAAGAGAAAAATTGGAAAGAGAGGATTCGGTGGAGGGGGGATTTGGAGGAGAGGGGAAATGGTGGGAGGGGCTTATGATCATGATAGACTGTGGAACTTGTCAATAAAAAGTTTTCTTTTTTTTTTTAAAGTAACGTTGCAGACCCGGGGAGAGGGTTCTGTGTTTAAAGGTACTTGAAAAGTCTGTAAACACAGGTTCAATTTCCCAGCACCCATGGAAAACCAAACAGGCACTCATTTGTGGCAACAACAGACCCTAATGTATACACAGATAAATAAAAATTTTTAAAATTAAGATTGGTTGATGGGTGAACAGAAGAATCAATACATGGTAAGTATGTATTAAAACAAATATAGAGAAATGGAGAGATGCGATATATTTCACGGAAAGATGCTGAGTTAATATATAACGATTTATTGATTTTAAACATATCTCTGAAATCTTTGGCAAGGAAAACACATACATTAGGCTTTTGACACTGGCATCACTGAGATTAACATAACTATTTATTTGAGTTTAATAACATCTGCAAACAATGCTACAATTATATCCTCAGAAAGCATCAGCCACTTATCAGCTGTGACAGTTGGCTCTCCAATGGCAGCTGTAACTGCTTGAGGGAACATGCTGGTTTCAGCCTGTGAGTCCCAGGGCAGATGAAGCTATGAAGCCAGACAGCCGATGGTGTTGGCGGTGATGAGCAACACGTGTGTGGAAATCCTGGCATGCGCTGTGGTCATTTGAAAAACTACTTTTAATAGCTCACCTTCACACATTTCCAATGGAGCCAACAGATCAATTAATCCCCCTGTGATTTTTTACCCAGGCAATGAGATAATCAGTAATTGCAATCAGCAGTTGTTAAAGTCTGAAAATCTGTATTTCCATGATTCTTCTTTTAAAATATAAGCTTGAAGCCATTCAGAAATAAAAGAATAAATAAAAAAAACAATAGGATCCGAGCCCCGATACTGCCCCAATAATCAAATAAACTACAACAGGACCAGAATTAGAACTGAAGCAGTCTGGCTCCAGAATAGTACTCTGGGCTGGAAGGAAAGTTGAGGGTGAATTTCAGGGACTCTAAGCAAGGCTTACATCTAACACTTGCATTTCACACATTCCTACCCTGAGCTAAAGACCCTCTGATCAAGGCTCTGCAGGTCATCCACTTGTGCAGATGAAAAAAGAAATGCATTTCCTCAAGGAACCCGAGGAAAAGACAGAATAGGAAGGGCGATTTAAAAGAAAACCAAGATCATATTTTCACTGGAGCAGAACCAGTTACAAAGCACTCACTCACGATATTTTTTTCATAGTTTGGTGAACATGAGGATGCATGTTTTAGGAATGAGGTGCTTATTTGTAAGAAAAAGAAAAAGAAAAGAAAATACCCAAGCATATGCACACTTGTATTTCTATATTTATATATTCATGTATTTATATATTTATAAATGTAGAGGGTCCAGATTGGTAACATTGTGAGGTGCCACCTCTGTACACATGCACGTGCACGCACACACACACAAGGCACCAAAACAAAAACAAAAGGCTTGTTCTAAAAGCCTGCATTGATAGGACCTTGGATTTTAGATCATACATTTCTTCAGAATTAATAGGTTGTTAACTGTGAGGAGGAAGTGTTGTTAGTCAGGGTTCTCTAGAGGAACAGGACTGATGGAATGAATGTACAGTACAAAGAGGATTTATTAGATCGGCTTATGCACCACAAAGACTATTTGCTGAGAGCCTGGTAGCTGCTGGGTCATTTCCATCTGTCACAGAAGGCCTGAAGGCTTCTTTGTCACTGCCCACCGCCCGCGAGGGCAATGATAAAACACACACACACAGACACACACACACACCGCATATGGGTGGAAGAATGCACATTCTTTCTTTATTGCTCTCTCAGATCTCATTGCTCATACCTCATACCTCATGCCTCATACCTCATATCTCATACCTCTTTGCTCATATACCTCCTGCAGATATGCTACAGAATATATAGAGAGAGCTCCTTGCCAATCAGGGAGCTATTTATTGGTCTATGATAAGAACCTGTGGGCATGATATGCAAATAGCCTAATCAGGACTACCTCCTGAAACTCATTAAAGCCAAGCCCCTCTTGGCAGGCTGTCAGGTGTCGTCCAAGACTTAGCCAGGGTGTGCCTCCAAAGGCCCCCAAAGGCTTTCGCCCCTGACACTTCTTGAGGAGCTACTGTTCTTCAGTCCACAGTGGAAGGCTAAAGAAACTGGGGGTCAATACCAACAAAGGACAGCTGAAACAACATCAGTCAAGCAATGGCTTTCTTGTTGCTGAGAGAGAAACACCCAACAAGACACAGCTTACAAGAGGAAAGAATTGACTGCAGCCTTGAGTTTCAAGGGGAAGTGTCATGAGGTGGGGACAGCATGGCCCGAGCAGGATGCTGGCTCACTTCATCTCATGCCGGCAGGATACACATAGTCTTTCTACTGGGCTTGGAGCTGAGCTATATTCCCCCACAGCCTGCCCCCAGTGACACGCTTCCTCTAGTAAGGCTCCACCTCCCAAAGGCTCCACAGCTCTCCAAATTGCCACCAGCTGAGGACCACGTATTCAAAACACATGAGTCTATGGGGACATTTCGTTCAAATCACCACAGGCAACACCCAGGTAGGTGGTCTCCTGGCGATCAAAAGCAGTACCTCTTTTCTCTCTTTTTATAAGACTGCCAATGGAAGAAGGGACACTCACTCTGGGAAGGGTCTCCCTCCCTCAGCTGGTTCTTTCTGGAATTGCCCTCATGGTTGTATCTCTTAGTGGATTTTTGATGCAAACCAGATTGACCAGTACAGGAAGAAAATACAGAAGACAGTTTCTAGCAACTTCTTATACCATAGCAGGAAGGGCAAATAAATGCTACCAGGGAGAATGCAGAGTGAAAAACAAATGAAGTTTCTTAATGTTTACTGGACATGAAAGAATGCACAGTTCTGCTTTAAATTGATGAGTGATCTCAGGAATTTGATGGATCAATTTCAAACCCCAGTGTAAGGCTGTAATCCATATTAGAGTCCTCCAACCGACAGAAACCAGAGAGACAGACGGGAGGAGGGCCCTCTTGATGACAGTAGAGAACAGTGATGCATGAAGCAGGGGACCACCCCTAAACACTACATTTCCAATGAAAAGCAAATAAGTAAGTTTCATCAGTAAGTAAGGCACAGAAACATAATTGCTTTACTTGTGGAAATGACTCCAGTGCCAGTTTATTACCTGTGGCTGCTTCTAACTGGTTTAATCTCAGAATTTGAAGACTTAACTCTGAAATTCTGCCCCTACCAAGGACAGATTTAAAAAAAAAACTGATATAATCAAGCAATCAGTGACCTTCCCAATAGTAACAAGCAATGAAAACACACTGGAAATTCCTGTCCCAACTTAACTGAACACAGCACAAGCCTCTTTTATTTGAGCAACAAAATGATAAGCAATTATCAGGATTATGTCAGATCAAGTTCAGCATCCTTGTAAGTAATAATAAAAAAAGACTTGTGTCCTGGGGGGTGACTCAGTGCAAGACAAGCCCATCAGCAGAATCAAGATGAAAATATCATCAAGCTATATTTTGATGGAGGAGAGGACTCATTTTCTGCATTCGCATTTCATCAACATTGCCAACCCATAGTGATTAACAGCAAGCAAGAACGCTGAGCACTTTCCAAGCTAGCTTGAAAGGATTCCCATTGTATAAAGTATTATTCTGTTGCAGCAAGCTAGATCCAAAACGTTTTGTCCCTTTGAATCTCTGCCACCAGAGTATGTAGGCTTCCTGGCACTAACAGCTGGTTATCAGGAGCATTCCAGGAACCAGATGTGTGAGCCTATTCACATATCTGGTGGTTTGGTGGGGGGTTCAATGTAGAAGTGGAACGATAGGAACACTACTGAGGATAATAAATAAGGCACCCTGCAATTGTAAAGAGTATGTGATGGATAAGAGTTGCAGAAGGGAAATTAATAAATTTACATTTAATATTGCATCTCGCAGTCAGCTGCAGTTGCTGGGGTGAACTTCCAAACAACACAGTTTATGTGAAGAGGAAGTGATTTATTTGAAGCTTACAGATCCAAGGGAAGTTCTATATGACAAAGACACTCCACAGGCAGCCAGCAAACAGCAGGGACTCCAAACAGAGCTCAGACTGCTCTCTGCGTCCCTTAGGCTGGAATTCCAGATCCATCTCCAGTAACCTTAGGGCTGGACCCTAGGATCTACCCACAGTGATACCTCCTCCTGCCAGGCAGCTGGAAATCCAAGAAGCTTTAATAAGACTCCTGAATCTATTTAAATTATCACATATTGGCTCTATAAATAGCTATGAAGCCATGTAAAATATTCCCTTTCTCTCAAGCTCAGATTTCTAACTGGAGACAGATCTAAGCCATTCCTATAATCGCCGTGCCTGTAACTTCCTAATGCTTTCGGTCTATGGCATGTAACATTATGTGGGGAAAAGAAATGAAACTTTCGTCATTTGGTTTAATGAGTCGTATAGATGCAGCAAACACCAGAGCAAACATCGGAGGTGATGTGTTCATCAGAAAGAGAGCTGTCTTATAAACAAGCATGATCCAGTCAGGCTAGTTAGGTTATCCTACCATACCAAGGTGTCACATGGTATCCTTCCACTACCTACTTCTTGTGCCTTAAAAATGAACTAAAACTTCCAGACCTGGTGGCACATGTCTGCACTGCAATGTCACCACTCAGATGACTGAAGAGTTGGGATGGAAAATGCAAGGCCAGCGTTGTGTCAGCACCTGCTACAGTGACTGACAAATGGGGGATCCTCCATAAGATCTTTAAAAATAAATATCTTACTTACTTATTTTCAAGCAGAGAGAAAGAGAGAAAGAGGGAAAGAGAATGAGAATGGGCACCCCAGGGTCTCTACTACTGCAAACAAACTCCAGATGAATGTGCCACTTTATGCATTTTGCTTTCCATGGGTACTGGGGAATCACACTCAGGTCATTAGGCTCTGTAGGCAATCGATTTAACTGCTGAGCCATCTCTCCAGCCCTCGATAAGAATTTTTAATGGAAGAATATTCTAGTCTTTAATGTGGCTGTTTATACACAATGTAATAACAAACTTCGCATTATATTATTGTTAATATTATTTTTATTTGTCTCGATAAGATCTCCCTAGAACTGCACTAAACTGAGCCTTTAAAAATCTACATTTTAGGGGAAAAGGCTCAGTAGCTAAGAGCATTCGCTGAGTAAGCAAGAGGACCAGAATTTTATTCCCAGCCCTGACACAAAAAGACACCATGTAACCCCAGTGCTAAGGGGCCAGAGACAAGAGGATCCTGGGAGCACTCTGGTTAGGCAGCTAACAGAAAATACCATGAAAGAACACCAGAGGAGGTCACCTGCCATCCTCCTCTGGCCTCTCACCCACACCCATGGGTGTGTGCATCTCCTGCACACACACACACACACACACACACACACACACACACACACACACACACGGTACACACTTAAAGATGCACTTACACTATAGAAAAACTCCAATCAACATAGCCACAATTTTAAATGACACACTTGATTTTTAATTATGTAATTGTCAAAGATGTCACCTCTAGAATCTCTTCGCATGGTAAGATGAAAGAAAGTTCACCGAACCTAACGTGACTGAGCATTACCTGCTTATAAATCAGAATAAGCACAGCCATTGTTCACAGACCACTAAATGTTGTTGGTCTATACAGAACACTGAGCATGGTCAGTTCGTGAATTCTGATATATTAGCTTTAAAAGCCATTCTTGAAAAATCAAATGTCTCCAAAAGAAAGAAAGGAAAACACAATACCAGGTTGAAAGAGAAATTATCTTTTCTAGGGTAACAAAGACACAAAGAGGAAGCACCTTCATTTAACATACAGTGAAATGCTTCTCCTCAAGTGACAAATCCATCTGATAGCTTTTCCTCGATTTTTGGAGTCCTATCACCTAGACTAGATTTCAATGTCATGGAGCCTTTGCCCCCTCACTGAGCTTTGCCTGGAGTGCACACAGGCTTTGAAAATTCAGGGTAAGGAGTAATGCCAGCCGCTAAGGACAGAGATGAAGTTAACCAACATTTTCTGTTCTTATTCTTTTTATCAGGAAAAATAGCTTTGTTCTGCTTTATACAAAGATGTTCCCCTTTTTTTCATTTTCTTCCTCAGAAGTTTAATATGCTTTGGGGCCTTTAGTCTAGGTTAGGGAGCAGGTTATCCTCATTTCTAATGCCTTGTACTGGGAAACAGACGTGGAAGGATGGGAAATTGACATTTATCTTTCCTCATTGTTGCCAACATGGTAGCATTTTCATTGGAAGCAGGACACTGAAATGGACGTAAATGTTGAGCCTGTGCATTGCTTTAAGGTGCTTATTATTGTCAAAAAATCTCACATAATTGAGAATAAAATGAATATAAAATCATTTTCCATACATCTTTGAAAAGGAAAAATATATAGACTCTTTCCTCTTGGGAGAGAAAATGTCGTTTTCTACTGCATTGCATTATCTAATAATCTCAATAAAAATAAATTAATTAAATAAACCAAGAAAGAAAATTGATGCTCATCCACCAAAGAGGGCTCAGTATCACCCTCTGACTCG
This sequence comes from Zapus hudsonius, assembly GCA_004024765.1. Classification (NCBI taxonomy): domain Eukaryota; kingdom Metazoa; phylum Chordata; class Mammalia; order Rodentia; family Dipodidae; genus Zapus; species Zapus hudsonius. The sequence goes on along the minus strand of PVHP010023648.1, from coordinate 9,983 downwards.
TGGAGGAGGAGGCGAGTGAAGCCTGGCGACCAGAGACCTCCAACTCCACCACAGAAATTGGTGATAGGGTGAGAAGCTTTACAAAGCTATTTGGGGTGAGTCACTGGTTTTGTGTTTTTAATATCTTTATTATGAATAAGCATATACATTGTATGAGCAAATCTTGTGATGGTGTCCCCGTTTCTCTCCTCTCTGTCCCCGACCCACTGGGGTCCTTCCTCAGTGTGCATCCTGGATCTGTCCATAGGTTAGGGGGTTATGAACTGCACCAGAGGTAACCAGTTTTTCTTTCTCTTTTTTTTTTCTTCCCCCTTTGTGTATTGTTGCTGACCTGGCAGGAGACAAACCACACCTAGCCTTCACACAGGGCCCAAATGAAACCTATGAGAAAGTGACAAGACAAACAGGAGAACAATCACCCCAGCAAGTCTGATAACCCATGAAAGGACAATGGAAACAGACACCAAAGATACCCAACACAACCCAAAGCAGAAGTCCAGAGACACTTAAGATCTCAACAATAAAGCAGACTCAAAACTCACCCACCATGACTCAGAGAACTGAGCAGAAGAGGAGGAGGAAAGAATGTAAGAGCCATGGTGGAGGAGAATATCCGGAAACATTGCCCCCCTCACCATTTTAGCTTATATTAATTTATTCAGCTGCCCTCTAACATGTTTTGGGTCCCGAGCAAGAATGAAAACAGAGGACACATTTTTATTTATAATTTTAATGCTATGCTGTAATTTTAATTTTATTTATAATTTAAATGCAGTGACTACTCAAGGTATTACTCACCTTCACAGACTAGGAGGAAGGAGCCAGATCTGTCTAGCCATCCTGGTAGGGACATTAAAGGTTAAAAAAATACAGCTCCTCTGGCCTTTTGGAGAGGGGGTTAAGAAGCCCAGAATTCCCAATTAGTCAGTTGGCTATCAATGTTTCAAAAACTTTCATAAGAGACTGAAAAGGAAAAAAATAGAGTTTCTAAATTTAGTGTATGCAAAAGATTATTGTTAACTTGCTGGGATTGCCCTAATGCAATCCCAGTGTGTGTGGTTTAAGGAACATTTTGCTCATGGTTCTGAGAGCTGAAGATCAAGGTGTCAGAGGGGTTGATTTCTGCCTGAGGCCTCCGTCCTGAGCCTCACCTCTGTCTTAATGTAAGTTCTCTGCCCTCTACATGGGAATGCCTGATGTCTGTTTATGAGAGCAGACTTCCTCTTCTTATAAAGACATCCTTCAATTTGAATTATGTCACCTCAACAGCCTCATCTCAGCTACATTTTCACCTCCCGAAAGGCCCTATCTCCAAATATTGACCCTATGTACTCCTGAAGTGAGAGGTGTGAGGACTTCAAAATGCGAATTTGGAGAGACATAAGTTAGTCTAACACCCCTCTTCAATGTGAGTCCCAAACAAGATCCTCTCTTGTCCAAGTCTGCAGTGTCAATACAACCCCCATTTTCCAGATAAAGAAACCAACCGAGGTGCTGTGTGGTGAAGTGCCATTCTCCAGATCACGGAGGAGGAAGCGGGCAGGTGGCCCAGCTGCAGAACATCTGCTTGGAGCCACACCTCTCTGTGGCATCTCTGCAGGAGGCCAATGTGTCCAAAGCTATGCCAGCCAGAGCCTCTATCAGGGCTTCAGGATGTGAGCTGGGGCCAGAGGGCAGTTTCTTCTCTGAATCAGCAATACGCCAGCAACCCTGACTCTGAACCTTTCTACTACGTCCTCAAAAAACCTTCCTAGAAGAAGCAAGTGTTGATGTGCAGAGCCACAGTAAGAGGGTGTTGTTTTGGAAACATTGGTCCAGGCTGGCTTTGACCCTTTCTGGGCTTTCCTAGTTCTAGCTCGATATAAACTACCCAGCATCCTTTTGGTGTTTTTATTTGTTTACTTGTGTTTTGCTTACCCAGCAATGCAGCCTGTTGGTTCAAATAATCTCAGATTATGTAGGGAGCCATTAGATCAGATTCAACACACAATGTGATGAATATTTCTCTATTCCTTAAATTCAGGAGCCTTGCTTAGTCAGCCTAAAAGTTACCTTATTTAAATTAGTTCTCTGTGGGGTGGGGAGATGGCTAAGTGGTTTAAGGCGCTTGCTTGCAAAGCCTGCAGCCCTGGTTCAATTCCCCAGCGAGCCATGTAAAGCCAGATGCACAGTAGAGCATGTGTCTGGAGTTAGCTTGCAGTGTGAGAGCCCTGATGCACCCATATTCTCATATTCTCTCTCTCTCTGTCTCTTCTCTCTCATCTTCAAACAAGTAAATAAATAAAATATTTAAAAATATACAAATTGGTTCTTTTATTTTATTAGAAAAAAAATTCCAACCAAGTTGAATGTTTAGGGAAAGAGCAGGAAACGTTTTCCAGTGACCTACCAGCATGGAGCTTCCTTGGGGGGAAGAAAGGTCTATTCTCTCTACTCTTTTACCCTCACATGCTCATTCAAACTATTGGTCTCTTTTGTCATTGCAGTGAGATGTGCCGAGACTTTAAGGAGGGCTTGTTAAACTATAATATATTATTTGGTAGAAAAGAGTAAAAAGCATTCTATGAACTCCAACAGTACTTCAATGCAAAAAAAATTTTTAAAAAGCCAGCAAAGTTGCTGGTAGTTTGCTCACTTTTAAGATTTGCATTATCTGCTGGAGAAGGAGGTATGAGGTCGCTGAGAAGCAATTAAGGAGTTGGGATCCAAATCTTGGAGAGACAGCATTCGAAATCTAGAAAATCAATCGTAATTGGCATGCCACTCACTGTGGCTACACATTATTAACTGAAGTCAGTCAATTTAGACAGAATTATCAACCTGGCTGAAGTGAGAACACAGCTGTAATTAAAATGCTTCAATGTGGCTGGGAATTCATTTTCATAGTCTTCCTGAGAAAGTGACTCGCGATTTTCAAAAACCAATGGATCGATTTCAGTTCATTTTAGCTCCTTAGGTGGATTGATACATTTATTACATGTTCACTTATTACGTTTTGTTATTTATCATGGATATCGCGTTCTCCATCAATTGAAAATTATAAACGAGAAATATTATTCTTCCCACAAAGAGGGAGGAACCCTTCTGGGTACAAGACTCATAGCAAACAGTATTTGCAACTACCAACGAATAATCTCTTTACCTTCTTGAGGATCAGACATAGCTGTCAATATATATCAGATGCTCAATGAATAATAATGGCTGATTGGGACTGGGAAGATGCTCAGTGGTTAAAAGTGTTTTCTGCACAAGGCTGATGACCAGAGTCTGGATCCCTGGAACCCACAACACGAGGAGCCCATGTGTCTATAATCCCAATACACGCATGACAATGACAGGGGGGGTCATCAGCAAGAGAGTTCTAAAGCTCGAGGGACAGCTTCACGGTAGCATGCAAGAGAGTCCCTCTGGAAGGTCAGGATGGACACCCCCAGGCTGTCCTCTGACCTCTACACACCTGCTGTGCACCTACAGGCTCATGAACACACACACACACACACACACATCCCATACACAATACACACACATACATACATACACACATACACACACCCCATACACACACATCCCATACACAATACACACACATACATACATACATACATACATACATACATACACACACCCCATACACACATACACACATACATACACACATACATACATACACATACATACACATACATACACACATACACACTACACACACATACACACACCATGCACACATACAAAACAGCTGTTTATTGTTGAATAATCTTATGTGAAAATACATGTTGCATACAGAAGTTAACTAAACTAATATGGCTACGCTACATTTTTAAAAATAATAATAAACCTTCAGTATCATGACAGTAAAAGGAACCCCTTTAAGGAGACAGAGGGAGAAAGCACTATGTGAACTTTTAAGAGAATATGGTTAACATTGACAAGTATTTTAAACTGTTCAAATACACAGCATCAAAGGCTACAGAGACAACTTGGTCAACATCATTCCCAACTTCAGACCTGACAACACACATTGATGCCTCATGTGCTCATCTCCCTAGATAACTTCAGGACTTAAGATAAACCCTGATATTTCTTAGAGGCAAATGGATAATCATAGCACTGCAGCAATAACAATGAACCTGGAGGTTTTTTTTTAATATATATATATTTATTGTCCATAATCAGTTACATTATTTAGTGGGCAGACAATGAGTTGTTATCCCCAATTCCCCAATGCCCCCCTCCCCATCCCCAATCAGCTGGATATCCTCCTCCTCTGTGGGTTGTCTGGATCAGTCCTTGTGGCAGGGGACCATGGACAGCCTATTATTCAGCCTGGTTCTCCTGGCCCAAGTGTGTTGTTACTGAGGGGTGCCATGCCTCTGGATAGTCTCCCCCACCATGGCTCTCACAATCTTTCCACCCCCTCTTCTGCTCAGTTCCCTGAGTCGTGGTGGATGAGTATTAAGGCTGCTTTAATGTTGTGAGCTTAGGGGTCTTTGTGTTGAAAATTGTTGGTTTCTGTCACCCTGGCTTATCTTGTGTTGATTGGATGGCTGTGGTTGTGGGTCCCTTGTTCGTCCCATCATACTCTGCGGGATTCCATATGGATCCTCCACAATATGGCTGTGGTGGCTCATCTCTTGCCAGGATCTCAGCTATCTGCCTACGGTCAGATGGTAGGATTAGATGGGCCCCAGCTCTCTCGCTGCATCCTGAAAAATACAAACACAATCTCCATTGGAGAGTGAGATCAGTCTAGGTTAACAAATATACACAATTCTGGATTGCCAAGATTCTGTTTTTAGTAGCTTCTCCATCAATCGCTCCCATAGTGCATCTTTTCTTGTGAGCCCAAGAGTACGGGATCTGGTACATTTCTCCCTGAATCTCCAGTTCCAGTCAAGGGCTCCCCTCCCTAAGAGGAATATTTGGCCGAATTTAAAAGCTGTTGATTGTCTCCCCCAGGCCCAGGCTCCTCCATTGCACAAGTGCTCCTTTCTTGGTTCGCTGTTCTCTCCCAGTAGGAGATATGGTCAGCCTATTCATGGCTGCAGACTGTGTTTCATGCCAGTGGTCTCTGTTTACTCCAGCTGTCATTGATCAGCTTCCCCTGGTGGCTTGTGCAGTGCCTTCCAGCAATACACTAATTATCACCTGGGGACTGGTTACCATTCTGGACCTTGAAGGGTCTCTGAATGCTGATCAATGGCATTCTGTGGTTTCTTCAGCAACAGGGTTTTGCCTCAGGCCTGGGGAGGGCGTTCAAGAGCCTTGACAGAATTCTGTCTTGTTTTTGGAACTTCATGGGTCACTTTGGTCAACAGTTCAGTGAGGGAAGGAACCTGTGACTGGGACCAGGGGTTTTCAGACTGATCAATTATTCACGAACGTGGAGTTTTTATATACTCTTTAAATACCTTTTAGAAGAAAGCACACCCCTCATGCCCTAGTTATGACTTCTTTTCTGCCAAACCCCTGAGAACACTCGTGGCAGCATAAGGACATAATGACATAAAGACATAAGCATAAGGACAAGCAAGGCAGATACTGTAGACTTGGCATACATCAGGCTATGACAGGTGAGGTACCGAAATCATTGCAGATGGCAACCATGATGACAGGATCATGATACTATTCTATTGTCCCCATCAGAACAGATAAACACTCAAACAGCACCGGAGTGACACCAAGCACATGGTGAGGCTCAGTAAGCAGAGGACAGTAAGGACCATGTTTTTGCAGAAATGGAGCCACAACCACCAAGTGACCCTGGGACCTTGGCTAAGCCGGGGGTGTTTAGATTCATATTTAAGACGACCTTCTCCTGAAGTCATGCCGGCCAGCACACAGCAAGCATCATTAGATGCAGAAATAATCATAGATACAATTGAGCAAAGGTCCAAATTGGGACCATTAAAATTGTCTCAAAACCAAAGATTTGCAGACAGTCTCCCTCGGGCTCAAACAATGACAGAAAGGGTTACGATCACCAGACGAAGCTGCATTAGAGAGACTGATTCCCTGACTTCTCCCTGTTTATGCTACCTGAACCTGACCTTTCCTCATCTGATCTAAAATGAGTCTGTTTAGCCCTTGACCTCTTAGTTCTACAGCCACCCGTGAGTGACAGGCAGGCATATGGAAAGCTATGATTATTTCTCAGAAACCCATTTCTGTACATTCAGCAGCATAATTTTACCATTGTTTTTTAGTTTATTGAAAACCTTTAGGGAAGGATTCTACTCCTATTCCTAATATGATTTACCCAAGTTTTTATTTTTTTTAAGCATCTAGTCTCTTGAATGAAAGAAACTATGATTTGGGTTCCTCCTGGCCCATCTGGAAGTTTCTAATAGGATGGCCCCAGGAAGAAAGATTAATACCACGTTTCCTTTATAAAATAAATTCACATAATTTACACCTCTGTGGCATTACCAAGGACAATTATAGATTCATTGGTAAAACCCATATAATTTAATTCACTCTAAGGTACAAGCTGCTGGCAAAGCCCATTTTATCACCAGGCCCATGGAGTGTCTTAGCAGAGGTCGAGGGACGTAGGCTTGTGAGCTGTTACATATGTGTGCAGCTGGGGACATGGTACTGGGTCCCACTGGTAATTACAAGCATAAGAAGAGACATATGTGCGGGCGAATCTGCACTTTAGAGGTACGACAGGACAGAAGGTCACAGGTACAGGTGAGCAGAGGTCCCTCTGCATGAAGGCCACATAAGCGGGTCCTTTGCAAGCACAATGTCAGAAGATGCCACCGCTGAGAGACCAGCTGCTCACGACTGAACATCTTCCACCAGCTTGGATCTAAATCCTCACATTTCTGCATTCCCATAGAGGCCTTTTCTTCCCATGTTTCCCATCCTGTGACATTCTCCTCCTCTAGTTAGTAATACATATCCAGGCTTATGTCATTTCAAAGCAGGAAAGGATCATGTCGGCTGAACCAAGCCTAAACAAACCAAAATTTTAATATTACATAATATTGTACTGGGCGCTCTGGCAAAACAAACCAAGCATGATTAGGATCCTTGTCCACAGGCATCTCTCTTCCCTTATAAAAAATTCTGAAAATGGGGGCTCCAGGTATGTTAAGAGACTTCTATATTATGAGAAGTGATCAAGACCTACCTATTTCAACAAAAATGGGATCTTATTTTTAATCTACTTTTGAGGTACAACGGCCAAAACTGGAGGCCCTAACAAAATCACCTTCCCCTGCACCAAAATAATTGTAGCATGTAGGGTTGTTGTTACATGTCTATTTCACATATGTTTCATGCTTTAGAAAACTGGAAAAGTAACCCATAGTAAACTGGAAGTCCTCAGTGTATTGGCCATTCCTCGTATTGTTGTCCCAACTGGAACGTTGGGAATGTTTCATCTTAAAGTGATGAGGAATCCTAATGGAAGCTTTTACACTTGACTAAGCAAGAAGAAATGGGATTTTTATCTCTAAGATGTTGTGTTTCTCTGATTTGGAACTGGACTTAATGGGTTAAACATCAATAATAAAAAGTACATAGTTACAGTTACGTCTTTCAGAAAATCCAGATAGAGGGGGAAACTGAACAAGCTAGATGCTAGAACAGAGCACAATAGGAGAACTGGAGTGTCTCAGTAGAGACCCAGTCCGGCAGTCACTGCTGCGCCCGTGCCCCTCCCCCTCTCTGCTATTATAGCTGACTCACCCAAAAGATGGCCCACCCTCCCTGGGTTACACATGTCAGTGTGCTTCTATGTAGGGGAATGGCACAGCAGCACCTGAAGTGGCTATAATTTTTTAGAAAGTTAATTCATTGGCATATATATACGTGTGTGTGTGTGTGATATATATAGCAGGGGCCTCCAAAGTGTCATGGTGTGCCCACCCCTGTCTTAGCCACTTGGGCTGTGGAGAAAAATTAGTGCATGAGTTGCAGACTTAATACCAAAGAGTAATACAAGTTTAAGAGTTTATGTCTTATGACTTATTTGCGATACAGGTAGATGTGTGTCATACAGTCCAGTGTCAAGGAGGACCTGGGAGGAGCTAACAGAGGATCACAAGTTCTACACAGGGGACTCTGAATGTTTGTCATCAAGATATACATGGCGAGGCTCCTGTTGAGTGTGTTTATAGGCATAAACTATGTTAATTGAAATAACTCTTGAAGGGCTGACAGCAAAGAAATATCCACATGGTCAATATTACTAACTTAAGTGCATATGATCAGGAAGATGACAGTTTACATTTCTGCTGAGAAAATAAACTCTTGTCATCCATTCAAGGGTAAAATAATCATCATATAGTAAGAGAAGACCAGATCCCAAGACGAATATTTAAGACAGGAATTTCCAGGACAATCCTCACACCATCCATACTGTGCCTTCAAATAAAAGTATATGGAGGTGTGAGGCTACCATAATGAGCAAGAGGTGTGTGTGTGTGTGTGTACACGTATGTACATGTATGTAGGGGCATGTGTGAACTAGAGCAATACATAGAAAAGTCAGAGGACAAACTTGAGTGTCACTCCTTACCTTCCACTTCACCTGAGGAAGGTTGTCTTGTTGGGAGTCTCTTGACTCCACTTCCCATTGCCATGGGAACATGAGTTTGTATTGAATTTACAAACTCATGCACAACTTGCATCTGGCTTTAAGTGGGTTCTGGGGATCCAACCTCAGGTCATCAGGCTTTCCTAGCAAGCATTTTTAACTACGGAGTCATCTTCCAAGCTCAATGATAAAGACATTTAAGGAGGGGCCATAGAGCTGGCTCAGCGGTTAAAGGCTTGCAAAGGTTTACAGCCTGGGTTCAGTTCCCCAGCACCCACGTAAAGCGGATGCACAAAGTAGCGCATGCATCTGCAGTTCATTTTCAGTGGGCCACCTCTCCATGCCCCATCCCTGTCTTTTTAGCTAGATTTCCAGGTTACTCCCTCCTCAAATCCTATAAACCTACTGCCTCATATAAAAGTACATTTTTCTTAAGCTTCCTTCTAAGACCATCCACGTTGGTGACACTCACTAAGACAACCAAACATTGTCAAAGCAAACCAACTGGGCTGTCCATATTCTAAGTTCTCCGTGAATACACTGCTTACAGTTAAGTCTCTGAAGTTGGAGAGTAATTCATGCAGATGCAGTCCGATGTACACCTCCAGGCCAAGGCAACGATCTCTCATCTATATTCATTATTGTCCCAAATTACAGAGATTAAAAATGCATAAACCATGAAGCCACAGGGTGACGTTTCGATGTAACACTTCCCATCTGACTTAAATAGGCTGTGTTTATGCATCTGATTGGATAATTATAAACAAACCATGAGCACCTGATACCAATAACGACAGGATAACTCGGTTTCCTCATGGTATCCATGGCTCGGCAACCAGCAGCTGCCCATGGTTTTAACAAAGGCAAAATAAACAACAAACTCACTTTTACTTTGTTATTTTTTAAACTCCAAGATGAGATCTTTTCTTTTTTATTTATTTACAAGCAGAGAGAGAGAGAGAGAAAGAGAGAATGAGGAATGAGTGCCCCAGGGCCTCTAGTCCCTGCAAACAAACTTCAGATGCATTCACCACTTTGTGTATCCACCTTTATGTGGGTACTGGGGAATTGAACCTGGGTTGTTAGGCTCTGCAAGCAAATACCTTAACTACTGAGCCATCTGTCTAGCCCTAATGTGAGATCTTTTTACGTTGGTTAGCTTTGTGTCTTTGCTCCCAGAATTGTGTTTGCTTGGATTTTTTCTTATATAACAGTCTATACTTACATTGCACTTAGATGCCCTTATTAAGATTATATATAGACTTTAAAAAAGTCTTTGACACTTGCACACATGTATATGTTCATCTTTCTCCCACTCACAATTACCCTCTCAGAAAATCCATCTTCTTCCCATTTAATCCCACCCTATTTTCACACCTTGTCTGTTTGTTGAGCTACTGAGTTCAATTAGGGTCACTTGCATGGTCGTGGAAGC
>PVHP010023647.1:0-27201 GCA_004024765.1 Zapus hudsonius | reverse complement strand
TCTTTATTATAGAATTTAGAGAAATCATACCAATTTGACTTAACTATTAAATTATATAAAATAAGTAATAAGAATTAGACATCCTTATTAATAGAAAATTAGACATTTTTATGTAATGTCTCAGTGAATGTAGTTTTAAGAAAATTGACAACCCATATCTTTAATATTATGTATACGTTTAGGCAAAACACAATACCTTCATCATATCTGGAAAATTTTTGCTACCTTGATAACTTTTGAATATCTTTGACAAATCAACCTTCATAGAATTTTTAAAACAGATTGAGGTACACTGAAAGAAAATAATAAGTCTGTGGCATAGCTAATATTAGAACCGAGCAGTTTTTCATAACAAACATTGACTTCTAAATTGCATTTCACGGAAAGGAGAGAAGCTAAGAATTCCCCGCCATCTCGCCATCGCGGCCATCTCGTACCATTCTCGGCCTTGGCGTCTGTGGAATTTTTTGCCTAACCTGCCCATCTGTCTGGCAGCCTCGGGGTGCACAGAGCGCGGTTCTGCCCCCGTCTTCCCCTTTTCTATGCCATGCAGAAAAGAAGTCTCCTTTTACATACCACCACTTTTGAATTATTCTCATTAAAACTAAAATCGCTCCCACTTTTACTTGGACCAGAGCAAAGCGTGTCCGGTCCCTCCTTCCCCGGGCTGCAGTCCTGGGAACGTCTCCATACGGGCCCATCTTTCTCATTTTGAACCTCAGTCACTTAGTGACCTTTTTATTGCTTTCACCGCGAACCTCAGTCGCTCTCTAGGCATGCCTCACTTACTTCCTCTCCGTGTGTCGAGTTCTGGATCCTATTTGGCCCCTTGCTTGGTGTCCGAATTTCCCAAGTTGCTCCCGGGTTTCGGCACCAGTTGCGGGGTGCTCCCCGCTCGGCAAGGAAGAACAACACCACTCGAAGATCCTTCTCAAATCACACTTTAATGGAGAGCCTTTTGATTGAAGGGGGGTAAAAAAGCGAGGGGCCCCGAGTGCTAAGAAGCAGCTGCTTATATAGGGAAAAGGGACACGGATCATCCCATGATTGGCTGGCTCTTGCTTGCCACCTCCAGACGCCACGGGATTGGCTAGGATAGCTTGTAGTAAAGTAGCCTTCCATTGACCTTTTGACCTTTTAATAAAGTAGTCTTCCCAAGCATTGCCTAGCTGCAAGGTAGTGGGCGCCACCTAATGGCAATCCAGGCTCCCTGCAGTTTTGGCCATGCAAATGAAGCATAAGAAAAACAATTTTATTAAATTATATGTATTTGTACAAGGCCTGACAAAGCCCCCAACAAAACTCCACATGTACCAAAGCAAAATGAAAGCCCCCAAAATCATGGTTCAACTGATCTCCACAGACTTGGATTTGAGCAGCTGCTCTAATTAAATTATAGGACACTCATTCTTTACACCACTGAAATAGGCTTCATCTGTCTGCTCTAAGACCAACAGTGTCTCTTAGTAACACGTGTTTTTAAACACCTCTAAATCTGAAAGGAAGTGAGTTACCAGTCTTAATAGCCCATACCATGTGTGTGTCCATCACTATCAACTGAATGTAAATCCTGTGTGAAGCCTTCAGTTTCTAAAGTTTTTTTGTCTATTAAATATTCATGGTAACTCTATATATGTTTTCATTGCATATAACACAGTTGAATAGTCAGCACTTTCTGAGTGGAGTGGTGCTTCATTGAGTAGGGTTGCTTAAAAGTAGGGTAGAAACATAGGACTAGCTTCCAGCAGTGAATAGACCTTTTCACTCTATATAATTCCCCCAGCCCAATATCCATGAGCTAATATAAATTAGCTCTGTTTAAAGCAGAATTGCTTCTCATATGTCATCCAGTAAAGGTTTGACTAAATATCTTTGATAGATATAGTATGAGGCAACTAAGAGCGAGTAGGAGTGTGGAATAGTAGCTTAAGAAGAATTTTTCTTATTTAATATGCTTAACTCTTGGTTGAATATTTGAGTGCATTTTACATCAATTCAGATTGGTATGTTAGGAAGAAGTAAGATATGAGCAGTGGAGGAAGGGGACTGGAGGCAAAGATCTATTGTTTAATATTAGTCCTGTGGTAAATAAACGATCATTAGACTGCTCATGAGAGCAGGTAGGAAATCTCATGATTAGGTTTTAGCATCATGGGAAATCCTGGTTCAAACTGGATAACATGCACTGGAAGGACATAAACATTCCACTATTCAAAAGGAAGAGGGATGGGTGATGTGGTAGGTAACAGACAAAGAAAAAATAATCTGAGACCCTGGGGGCAATGCTTTCTCTTTTATAGTCAACTCATGGCTGTGGGAATATGCATATATTCTAATAAACCTGGCTGCTGAGGCTGTCTGTGTTTTGCTTGAGATCTTCTCTGTGTGAATGCAAAAAACCAAGGGGCCCTATATTATCTTGTTGTGGGACTCAGAGTCATTAGAAGGTAACATTGGCCTTCTCTTTCACAAGTAGAGGTCTACTCAGAGACCTCCTTGGATGATTCTTTGCCATTTCCCTAATGGAAAAATCTCTCTTCGCTTTCCTTTCTTATTTTCCTTTCCTGTGGCCACTTTCTTTAAGGGTGAAAGGCCTGATGATTATAAAGGCTTCTCAATGAGAAGATATTCTTACATTCCAGGCCAAATAATTACAGTTCCTTTGGGGGACTTGCGGGGCAGGGAGGAGGGAATGTAACTGCTTTTAGACCTTAGCACGAGGAGACTGTTCTAGGACTTTACTATTTTTTTATACTTTTCCTCCCCCTCTCTCTTCCTTTAGTCTCTCATCAACATCCTCTTAGTTCCCAAAGGGTGCTTAGATCCATAATTAGGAAACCAGGTGTGGTAGTGCACCACTTTAGTCTCCAGGACACTGGATGCAGAGGTAGGAAAGTTGCCATGAGTTTGAGGCCAGCCTGGGCTACATAGTGAATTCTGGCCAAACTGGGCTAGAGTCAGAGCCTACCTGGAATTAAAAAAAAACTAACCATAGGAATAACCATCTTTGAAATCTATTAATCTCTGCCGTTCCTCAGTTTCCTATGGATAAAGTGATTTGACAGCTAATTTTTTTTTCAAAAGTGCCTGGCTCCATTTTACTTTCTGTCTGTTATCCTATATTTCAGCCCGTGGGTGGAATCTCAGGCTGCCAATCCTGCGTACATATCATCCATCTCTTCTTGCCTTCCTTCCTCCCTCCCTCCCTCCCTCCATTCCTCCATCCTTTCATCCCTGCCCTACCTTGTCCTTGAACTTCTGCTTACCTATCTATCCATCCAGCATCCTCCAGTGGCCAACTCTTGTTTCCTCTCCTAAAAGCTGCCTTTGCTAGTCATATGCAAGACAAGTTCTGAATGTTTTTCTTTCCCCCCTGAGCTTAAGGTCATGACCTTTTTTTCTGAACCACTTTGCAGAGAGCACGAAGGAGCTGGACTTCTTGCTGGTTCCCATTGGTGTTTGCTACCAGTGCTGCCTTCCAGAACTTTCTTTTGTCAGAAAGTTCAGCAAGTTTTAGAATTTGTGCTAAACCTCTGGATGGGTGTTTGCTAATCTAAGAGTGTCTCTAGAGGACCATGCTCTTGGTCAAATGAACAGAATTTTGAGGCGGTGGAATCAACTTTCTTGCCCACACTTGAGATCAGGGGTGTTGTCCACCCCTACCACTGGGCCTACGATGTCCTTTTCCCTCCTTTGCCACTTTACATGTTGCCATATTTTGGCTGTCCATTTTAGGACCTCAGATCTTAACTTTATCCCTCAATTATTTCCCTCAGTTCAAAATGGAATCTACCAGGTTTATACAGGATATGAAAGCCACTTTCCTCTCCTTTCAATTCCTGGATGCAGAATTGAAAACCCTAAGTGACTTCTAACCCATAACGAGAAAATTTTTGTAGAGAATTGTTTAGGAAATACAGGATGAGGTCAAGAATAGGACAGGCTGAGTACACCTGGTCTTTGGGCCTGAGGAGGATCTGGAAACATTCTCTTAGGTATAGTTGTTTGGAAGGTGGCACACACATACAGTGGGAGCGAAATTACTGTTTGGGATAGGAATGTTCAATTTATAACTGAATATACCAACTGAGGACCTACTTGTTTCTTGGGGAGCCAGGACCCTTTTTCTCCTACTCTCTTTTCCAGGTGAGAAACAGCTCTCTAAAGCAGTGAACACCCCCTTGGAATGCACCCTAAGAAAGTGGGGACCAATGTTATCCTAAATTTTAAAGAGAAAGTGTTTAATTTTCTGTTGGGACACTACAGGGTTCTACCTCAGTACCTCTCAAAAATGCGACAAAGTTCAGGCTCTCTCTCTCTCTCTCTCTCTCTCTCTCTCTATATATATATATATATATATGTATATATATGAGCAGAGATCAAATATAATGCTAATGATATAACTAAAACTTCATTCTGTATTAATTTCACTGGATAATGTGCTAATTATGTGCATATGGTATCTCAGAAGGATCATATCTGGCAACAGTATATGAAACTTTCTCATATTCTTCATGATGCTGGTCTTTGAAGAAAAGTGTATATTTTTGGCTTTGGCCCCTAAAGAAAAGAGTTCCAAGAAGATGTTGTATACACCACATAGTCACTGGATATATAAGTATTATGACACACACACACACACACACACACACACACACACACACACAATGTTGTGGGAAGAAGACTGAGACATGGCTCCACACAGTCACCCTCAACATCTTGAGGACTTCCCCAAGACATTTAGAAACATCAATTGATGCAGGATTCATGGCTTTGATATAGGAAAGAATTCCAGAACAAGCCAGTATAATTCAGAGTTGATTTTATTAAAGATATTTTAATAAGCACAAGGCATAAGCACAAGGAGTAGGAGAAAGAAAGGGCACTCAGAAAGAAAATGAAAACATACCCAAGAGCATGTGTGTGGGCTGCTCCAAGAGAGATAGTCATATTCAAGCGTCCTGGTGGTGACTGTATGTAGGAATTTAGAAGCCTTTTGGAATTCTATTGTTCAATGGGCTTCTAGGGAAACTTCCTTTCCTCTATCTCTGTTCCCCTCTTTGACAATTGAGGTCATATGAAAGCTCCAGAGATGTTACAGTCTGATAAGACATGTTAATGCAAATAGCTATTACCTCAAAAAGAATAAGAGAGAGCTTATTTTTGAGCTAAATGTGAGTGACTGTTGTAGACAGCTTCTTGCTGCTGGGAGGAACTTCCAAACACAGTTTATTGGAGAAATGGGATTTATTTCAGTTTACAGATAAGGGGAAGTTCCAGCAATGGCAGAAGAATCTGGCTCATATTCACAAATCCAAGCAGAGTGAGAGAAACCACCCCCACCCAGCAAAACCAAAAAGCAGCAATCACAAAATTTGGCAGCAAACAGGGTCCCTTCCAGAGCTCAAACTGCTGTCCTTTGGCCCTGAGACTACATAGTAAATTCCAGGTCAGCCTGGGATATAGCAAGACCCTACCTCAAAAAACAAAACAAAACAAAAACAAACTTTTTATGGGCCAATCATAAGTTGGTGTCATTCACCTTCTCCCTCCCCATTCCACTGAGATCCCTCCTCAGTGGGGTATTCCCCATGGGTTATTGGTTATGAGTTGTGAGAGCATCAGTCAGTCACTGTGGGAGGGCAATGCCTTTGGATACTCTTTCCTCCCCTGTGGATCTTAGAATCTTTCTGTTCCTTTCCCACAACATTTCCTGAGCCTTGGCAGGTGGCCTATAAGTCTACTTTAGTGTTAAGTTTTTCAACAAATGGTGCTGAAAAAACTGGATAGCTACATGTAGAAGAGTGAATCTGGATCCTCTTTTCTCACCCTGCACAAAAATTTACTCCAACCTATAGAATGGAAGAAAATCTTTGCTATCTATATATCTGACAGAGGTACTATATCTGGAATTTATTTTAAAAATCCCCCAAACTAAGCAGTAAATTCAAGACAGTCTCTTAACTGTAAGTCTGTAAAATTAAAACACAATTGAAATATACATTAATGGCAAAGCGTAAACATTCACACTGCAAAAGATAGCACTGGGCATAACAAGAAAAGATTGAACCAATGCAAGATCTGAAACAAACAGAGCAAACATCAAATCCTGTATCTCAGTCCACCATCTGTAACCAGTGATGAGGTTCTAACTCTGCTCCTGCAACTGAGCTGCCCACCTCCTGAGCTGGCTGCTGTCTTTGGTGGATATTTTATAGCCCTGGGACCTACACTGAACCCTATATTTAATCCATGACATGGCTCTATCAGGTCTCCATGCAGGGACTCCAACCACCATGCTCCATATTGCACATTGGCCAACTCTAAAATACCATGTTGCAAATCCATGACCCTTTCTTTCCTGCGTTTGCCATACTTCCACAGTACTGGTAGACTACCAGATTGTTAATTCAGAAGAGGATTAAGTTTATTTTGAAGGACAGTAAAACTACTTCGGTATTCTTCCCACTATCCCAATACAGAACAGCTGGCACAATCTCTGGTAGTAATTTCTCAAACAATCACAGCTGAAGTGGGCTGCAGTTTCTTGCCTGTGGTACTAGGAATATATGGCCAGCCTTGAATTTTGAGTCACCCGTGGGTGAAGCCCTAATGGGGAAGAGGTATCACTGGGGGTGGATCTTGGAGTCCAGCCCTAAGGTGTGTTTGTGGGAGGATCTGAATTCCACTCCAAAGGTGTGGAGAGAGCAGTTTGAGCTCTGGTGGTTCTTGCTTGTTAGTGTAGGTGTTTGCTTGATGTAGTTGTTTCTCTCTCCCTAGATTTATGAAAGGGAGCTAGTTTCTTTCACCATTGATAGTGTTCTCCTGGACTTTTTAAGCCTAAAATAAATCTCATTCCTCCATAAGCTGTGCCTGGTTGGATGTTTGTCCCAACAACATGGAATTGACCACAACATTGCCCAAAACATTCCATTCTGTGCTTCTGCTCTTTTGTTCCACCATTCCATTTTTTTCAAGGCAGGGCCTTGCTTTAGCTCAGGCTGACCTGGAGCTCACTTTATAGCTCCAGTCTGTCCCAGTTTAATAGACCATTATGGTCAGAGAGTTGAAAGACCTAAATGCAGTAAGAACTGTGGACTATGCAAGCTTTGCTTATGAGGGGAAGAAAGAGCTCTGCTCAGACTAGGCTTAGAGACAGTTTGTGTGAGAAGCTCCCTCTGTTCTGCCTGTGTCCTAAGAACTTGAGCAGGGTTGAATTTAGAAGAAATGGACTGGTGTGAGCAAATGGATGTGGCAAGAAAGCAATGAAAGTTTGAGCTGAAGAATACAGCTAGGTTCTGCTGTAATTGAGAGATTGCCACCATGGAGACTGGACTACATTGTCAGCAGAAAGAGCGCTGACTCTTTTGAAAGAAGGGAGCTTGAGTGCTGAAGCAGTTTCTTCCTCTTTACAGTCAGCTTTATTTCCTCATGGATTGACAAATTTAATAGCCCAACTGGTATTTTGGGAGTATAAAAATACAGGGAAGAAAGGGTCATTGGATTTGCAATGGGGTTTCTTTTGGCCACGAGGTGATGTGAGGAAGGGTTGTTGTTGTCTCTGTGTGGCGTCTTAATGGAGTCATGAGGATGTACTGTGGGTTGCAGTAGAGACCCTGGGAACATTTGGACACAC
Source organism: Zapus hudsonius (assembly GCA_004024765.1). Classification (NCBI taxonomy): domain Eukaryota; kingdom Metazoa; phylum Chordata; class Mammalia; order Rodentia; family Dipodidae; genus Zapus; species Zapus hudsonius. Next base: position 19,565 of record PVHP010023647.1, on the reverse strand, counting down.
AAAAACTGGGGGCAGATGCCAAGGATATCTTTTGGCTTGACGTGCAGTTTCCCTACCTCCCCCCCCCCCCCCCCCCCCCCCCCCCCCCCCCCCCCCCCCCGCTGCTGTGGGCAGCCCAGCTGGAAGGGTGGAATTGGAACTCCTGACATTTTGTTACTGGTTTTAGATGTTGGACTTTGAGCTACAGAATTTTATGTTTTCCCTGTTTGTTTTTGATCTTGCATTGGTTCAGTCTTGCCTTGCAGGGCCAGGGGTGGAATGTGGTGGTTTGAATCAGATGTCTCCCATAAACTCATATGTACTCAATGCCTTGACCCCAGCTGGTAGCAATTTGGTTGGTGGAGATTTGCTGAAAGAGGTATTTTGTTAGGGTGGATTTTCAGGTTTATCAGCCTCGAGCTTACCAATGTTAGTTTGGCTCACTATCCTGATGCTCTTTTCTCTGCTGCAGCAGAGGTGATGTCCAGCCTCTTCTCATACCATGTTTCCCCCTGTCATCATGGAGCTCGCCTTCCAGATTAAAAGAGAAAATGAAAAGCTTTTCTCGGGCTGGAGAGATGGCTCAGCGCCTAAGGCACTCGCCTCCAGTGCCTAAGGCCCCGGGTTCAATTCCCCAGGTCCCACATAAACCAGACCCACAAGGTGGTGGCCCTGGTGTTCTCTCTCTCTCTCTCTCTCTCTCTCTCTCTCTCTCTCTCTGCTTGAAAATGAATAAATAAAATAGTAAAAAAAAAAAAGAAAAACTTTTCTCTTATCAGTTGCCATTGGTTGGGTGCTTTATTCCAGCAATGAGAAAATAACTGCAACAGATGATAAGCATAGTGAAAGTGTTATCAAAAGGTTAATTTGTTAGATAGCTTTAAAACACATGTCCAATAAAGTGAGTCCATGATCACTATGTAGTTCAGCAGGAATGCCCCATGTAAGAACAATTCTTTCTAATTTATTCCTACTGCTAAAGCAGTTTCTTTCTGACAAGAAAAAATTTCAACCCAATGGAAAATCCAAATTAACACTAAAGCACATTTATATCTTTGTATCAGAGACATTTATATAAAGTCTAATTGCCAGGTTTCAAATTGCCCATTTGGTGAAGGGAAATGTTTTTGTGTCTCACGAAGCAGTTTACCAGGGTTGTGTTTGGGACAAATGAGACATCCTGAATATACCTTATGGGGAGGTTTTCAAAAAATATTCTTCACCCTAAGAGATTATTTTTTTCTGGTGTTCAATGAGTTAAGTCATGTATATATTCCAGGATAGGCGAATGGGCATTAAAAGGCATTTTGGGCTTCTCATTAGGTCCCAACCAAAGATTGTTTTGAGAATAGAAATTACACCCCTTCTCTTGCCAGGTGTCCTTTTCTCCTGTGACTAAAGGAGGTCAGAGGAAGAGTGGGTACAAAATACCATAGATTCTTTCAGGGTTTGCAGTCCCATATAGTGCAGCCCTTTTAGCTGCTTCATCAGCCAAATTATTTCCTTTTGCTTGTTCATTATTTGTTTTAAACTGTTCTGATATTTTAAAGTAAGGGGGGGCATGAATAGAAAGGGAAGAAACCTAACCTCAAGAATAATTGCTCAGGCCTGCATCTCCCTGTCCCAGTTATTGGTTCCTTCCCACGCTGAGCTTTTGATCAAAGAGACCCACGAGGTCCCCAAAACATGACAGACTTCTGTCAAAGCTCTTGAATACCTGACCCAGGCCTAAGGTAAGACCCTATGGCTGAAGAAATCACAGAGTGTCATCAAACAACACCAAGAGATCCCGCTAGATCCAGAATGGTAACCATATGATAGCATGTGTAGCACTGGATGGTGTTGCACGAGCTGCCAGGGGAAATTGGCCAATGATATTTGGAGAAAGCAAAGGCCACTGATATAAAATATACACAGTTGTCACAAGAATGCTGAAGACATGGCTATATGGAAGAGACGAGCAAGTCAAGAAATGCTCATCTGTGCAATAGTGGAGCTAAACCAAGGTGGGTAATTAATATCTTACTGACTGACTAAGAGATCTGCTCAGTCACAAGGAAGCCTTAACTGGAACTGGGACCCATGGCATAATCCTATGGGGACCAAGAACTTGTGCTCCTAGGGGAAATTCTCACTACAAGAGAGCCACAGAAAGGCTACACCCATTAAGAGCTAACAAAAATAGAATGTTATCTCATTTAACCTATATTGATCTCACTCTCCGATGGAGATTTTTTTTTGTGTTTTTCAGCAGGCATTGAGAGAGATGGGGACAACTCAATTCCACCAACAAGGCATTGGATGATGGCTGACATCCTGGCAGGAGACAAACCACACCTATCCTTCACACAGGGCCCAAATGAAACCTACGAGAAAGTGACAAGACAAACAGGAGACCAATCAGCACAGCAAGTATAATAACCCATGAAAGGTCAATGGAGACAGACACCAATGGTACCCAATATAACCCAGGGCAAAGATCCAGAGATACTTAAGATCTCAACAACAAGCAGACTCAAAAGTCACCCACTATGAGTCAGAGAACTGAGTGGAAAGACTGTAAGAGCCATGGTTGGGGAGAATATCTAGAGACATTGCCCCCCTCACAACAATACACAAAGGAGGAATAAAAAAAAGAATAACAAAAACTGGCTACCTCTGGGGCAGTTCATAACCCCTAACCTATGAACAGATCCAGTATGCGTATCAAGGAAGTACCCCAGTGGGTAGGAGACAGAGAGGAGGGAAATGGGGACACTTTTACAAGATTTGCTTATATAATGTATATACTTATTCATAAAAAAGGTATTAAAATGTTCTGGTATTTTAAAATGGCAAATGGATAGCATTTAGCAATTCAGAGATTTGTTGACATTTCAAAGAGGCTGACCAGAGGAATTCCATCAGGCTTCCTCTTTGCTTCCCTCCCATGCCATAGCCATGCACTATTTCAAACGCATAACTACCTGTATACATATTGTCTGCTTTGTTTTCTGCTAAGTGGCATGTTCTAGTTTAGGCTATGAGTTCAGACATCTGAGCAGATTTAATTCCAGGCAAATGAGCACATTTTACTGTATCAAGAACAGAGGTAACTGCATATCCTGCCTGAAAATGTCCTTGTTCATGTCATATAAGAATTATTATTAGATCAAATCAATTCTGTCTTTTCTTTGGCTGCTTCCAATAAGTCTTTCCTTGGGCAGAGAAGTACATAGTATATGGTTATTTGAGTAAGTCATGCCTATTTTCTAAATCATCTGGTGGAAGAAGTAAAGGATTAAGAGAGTTACAGCACACCAGCAAAAATATCTCTTAAGAAGTTAGATGAGGGCTGGAGAGATGGCTAAGTGGTAATAACCCAGGTTTGATTCCTCGGTACCTGCATAAAGTCAAATGCATCTGGAGTTCATTTGCAGTGGTTGGATGCCCTGGCGTGTCCCTTCTCTCTATCTATCTCTCTTCTACTTTCCTTGCCTGGAAATAAATAAATAAATAAACCATGTTTTTTTAAAAGGAAGTTATATGAGTTACTGAGTATGTGGTGTGAATTTAGCAGCATTTCTGTAGAATGGGGACACATCAAAGGTGACAGGAATACACAACATGACTTTTTCAGCAGATGGCAGAAAATACTAGAAAGATCCAAGATCCATCAATTGAACAAGAAAAGGCAGCTGACTTAGGGGTGTTATAGTCAGCTCCCCCTTGACAGAGTCTGGTTCACTCTCCTTATGTTATATCCACCTGTTGTGGCAGAGGTGACATCCAGCCTCTGCTCATGTCATGCTTTCCCTTGCCATCATGGAGCTTCCCATTGAGACTGTAAGTCAAAATTAATCCTTTCTCCTCATCAGCTGCCTTCGGCCAGGTGTTTTATCTATGCAATGAAAAGATAATTACAACAGAAAAATTGATACCAGTGGAGTGGAGTGATTGCTGCTAGTAACCCAATGATGTGACTTTGGTCATTTGGAATTGATTTACAGCATTAATGTGGTTGGCGTAAAGATGTCTTACAGTTATTCCCAACACTTGGGAGGCAGAGGTAGGACTGCCATTTATTCAAGGCTACCATGAGAATCCCAGGTCAGTTTGGGCTAAAGTAAAAACCTACCCCAAACTCCCCAAAACATAAATAAAATAAAAGATGCATTACAGTGCTGTAAGTGGAGTTTGATGGACCATTATAGTCAGATTCAAAAGACATAAATGCATTAATAACTGTGGCCTGTGAGGGTTGTTTTATGAAGGAAAAAAAAACTTTCTTGGGACTAAGGCTGTTTGTGTGAGAGGCTGACTCTGCTCTTCCTGTGTCCTGAGAACTTAATCAAAGCTACATTTAAATGTAATGGCAGAACATAGAACAAAAGTATATGACACAGAAAAAAAGAAAGTTTCAGGCATGATATAGCAGTCCCATTCAGTTGCAATTGTTTGAGAGATTACCACCCTTGAGATTGAGCCAGCTATTCCACACTGGGACAGCAATAAGAATGCGGACGACTCCTTTGAAAATATGGGACCAGAATGGCAGTTTTCCTTCTTTTCAAAGTAGGCTTTATTACCCCCTAGATTAACAAATTTGGTCACTCACCTGGTACTATGGGAGTATAACAAAATCAGGAAAGAAAGGGTCTTTGGATTTGCAACATGGTTCTTTTGAAAACCACCACTGGGTGATGTGAGGCAGCATTAGAATCCCTGTGTGGAGGCCCAGTGGAGCCATGAGGATATACCATGAGTTGCAATGGAGACCCCAGGAATTTATAGATACCAAGACTGTGAGACAGCTGCTGTGGAGAGCTGCTGGTCTGGGATGAAGTTTTCCCTGGGCTCTGAAGGGAGGAATTGGAACCCCAGAGTCTTCATTGTGGGACTCAGGTGGAAATGGGATTGTGGGATTTGATGTTTGCCCTGTTTGGTTTATATCTTGCATTGGTTCAATCTTTCCTTGAACTGATATCTTTTGCAGTGGGAATGTTCACTCTTTGTCATTATGTGGTTTTTGGTTTTACAAGCTCACAGTTAAAAGACCTTGGATGTTTGAATAGTGTTGGGACTGATTTAAAAACCAACTATGGTAGACTTTTAATGTTGGACTGAATGCACTACATTTTATATCATGGATAGCCATGAGTTTATAGGGACCAGGGATAGAATGTATAATAAGGGTCCTCTCTTCCCCTGGGTATTGTCTTAAAGGGAGTCATAATTATCTTTTAGCATAGAATGTTGTTCGCCATGGGAATTGCTAGAGAGAGACTGGAAGTAGAAGGTGTCAAATGAAGAGGAAACTTAAAGTCTTCTAAAAGGGAGGTGTTGTAGTGACCCTTTCATTGCTGGGACAAAACACCTGACCAAAAGCAGCTGATGGGAGGAAAGGTTTTTATTTTGCTTAATAGTTTCAAGGGGAAGATTTATGATGGCAGGGGAAAGCATGGCATGAGTAGAGGCTGGACATTACTTCTGCCATGGCATGTGGTAAATAGCATAGAGTAGAGTAAGCTGAACCCTGAGAAGGGAGAACTGGCTATTTCACTTCAAAGCCCATTCCCAACAATACACCTCCTCCAGCAAGGCTCTACCTCCCCAACTTGCTGTCAACTGGGGAGCAAGTGTTCAGAACACATGAGTTCATGGGGGACTTCTGATACAAACCACCCCAGGAGGAAGGGTAGAGAGGGATAGATGGGAGCAGAGGGTTGAGAAGAATTAACTTCTTCATTCAGTTTTGACACAATTGCTAAGATTTTCTTATTAATTTCCTGTCATTCAATGTCTTTCCTCAATTCTGATTTTTTAAAACTTGCCTTTAAGTTAATAATGCTTTTAAATTCCAACTATAGTAGGCTGTCCATTTATTATTTATTTATTTTTTCAAGGTAAGGTCTTGCTCTAGCCCAAACTAAACTGGAATTCACTATGTAGTCATAGGCTGGTTGAGAGCTCGTGGTGATAAAGGCATGCACCATCATGCCCAGCAGGCTGCCCATTTCATTTTATTTCTTTCACTTTATTGCCTAAAATTTCTAACTTTGCTCACAAAAATACTAATTTTGAAACATCAAAGTTCTCCATTGGGGGAAGTATAAAGTCATCTTTGGCCATATTTCCCCATTTCCCCAAAATGCTTTCAAGTTGAAGTTCCATAATTACCAATGATAAAACCTGCTACAATACCAGATGGTGGTTTATCTACAAACATTTCCTCCTTCTTGGAACTCCTGTTTTTCAATTTTAATTCATGTCCTGAAAATTACAAACTTGTTAAGCTAGCTAAGGGATATGTTTTGGGTCAAGTTTATATAACTGCTTTTGGGGGTAACTTTCTCAGCTTTCACCCTGAGACTAGTTCAGTACCTCCCATTGAGTCTCTGGCTAGTTCTGCACATTTTACAGAAATATGAGGAGACTGTTGATACTGAGTGATATTATGTGTGTTTTCCCAGGTGAGCCAAATGGTTCTTTCTAACCCAGGAATGGTATATGTTGTCTTAAATTATTTGCCGGGCATGGTGGCACACACCTTTAATCCCAGTACTCGGGAGGTAGAGGTAGGAGGATCACCATGAGTTCAAGGCCAGCCTGAGACTACATAGTGAATTCCAGGTCAGCCTGGGCTAGAGTGAGACCCTACCTCGAAAAACCAAAAAAAGATTATTTTATTTTTTATTCTTATTTTTGTCCTGTGGTTTGCCCTTTTTTTCTCTTTTTTCTTTTTATAATTGTACAGCCTTTGAAAATTACATAAACTATGATGAAAAAAGTTCCCTCCCTACCAACCATTCAGGGGCAATTTAAAATCCTTTCCAAGAATCTGTCTTATTTTACAGATGGCAGAGAAAACAGAGGCTAAACAAGATCCATCAATAAGATAGGAAGATAGCCAACTGCCCACCATAAGATGTGCCACTTTTATCACATCTGTCTTGAACCAGGAGAAATTTTAGAAGAAGATGTGATATGAATACAGCTTTTACTGCTAGCCTTACAACCAGCTCCAGGGCAATGGTGATCATCAAAACCCACTGAAACAGAAATTCAGAGGCTCCAGTGAATTTAACATTAAGTCAAACTGCCAATAGGTCTTTCATGTCTCAGGGAACATTGTGGAAGAGGGTGCTGCAGAAAATCTGGGTTTAATTCAGTGAGAAATCCAAGCATCACTTGGGAAGGTGGAGAATTCATTTATTTACACTGGTAGGCTAAAGTGAGCTTCATTCTCTCAAATGTCTTCTGCACAGATTATAATAATTCCATGTAATTAAAAAATTATTCATTTTATTTTATTTGCAAGCAGACCAGACAGACACAGAGAGAGAGGGGGAAGGAGGGAAGGAGGAAGGGACGGAGGGAGGAAGGGACGGAGGGAGGAAGGGAGAGAGAGAGAGAGAGAGAGAGAGAGAGAGAGAGAGAGAGAGAGAGAGAGAGAGAGAGAGAGAGAGAGAGAGAGAGAGAGAGAGAGAGAGAGAGAGAGAATATGAATGGGCACACCTGGGACTCCAGCCTCTGCAAGTGAACTCCATACACAGGCACCACTCTGTGCATTTGGATTTACATAGGTACTGGAGAATCCAACTCAGGCTGTTCGGTTTTGAGGAAAGCACCTTTGCTGAGCTATTTCTTCAGCCCAAGTCCATGTCTTTTATAGGCTGTTTGGCTGTTTATTGTCACCTTGAGTTCTTTACATTATTGGCGACTTAAACTTCTAGGCTGTTGATTGTGAACACAGGCAGAAAACTTTCTTTGGCAGCAAACAAACTTGCAGAATGATGCGAGAGCAAAACTGTATACTTAGATAAGCAGGTCATAGCTGTATAGGGAAGAAGGCAAAAAGAAACAAAATAATAAGTTGTTAGTTTAAAGAAGTTCCTTGGGTGACTGCTCTAATTCATACTTAAATATAGTTTATGGTCTGTTGTCCTGGTGACTCCATTTGGTCTGTGCTACCCAGATTCCTCCCTGGCCTGGGCTTGCTGGCTCTGGTTGACATTTCATGATTCTCCTTGTACAACTATACTTAGTACTCTGCCATGTGCTTTCTAATCTCTGAGACACATCCATCAGAAATCATGTCTACATTTGGAGCATTGCATGTGATCGTGTTCTTCTCAATGCAGCTTTTACACTTGGGATAATCTCTAGTATGAGCACTAATTTAGTTGGCTGTTTCTCAGTCATATGCATTTCCTGAGCCATTTATGGATTGTGGCACAGTCTGTGGGGGCAGGACACATCTGATAGCACTTGAAAAGACTTTCTTGTACTGATTTCACTGCACTCTGTAAACTCTAGGCTCATGTACCCCTATAATCATGGGGCAACCTGCACCAGAGCATAGCTGGATCTGGTCATGACTCTTCACCTAGTCCCTAAAGAGGTATCACCTGTATTTGTCTTGATTCTTCATTGTAAAATCAATGGAGACACAAAGCCCCCTGGTGTCTGAAATGGACAGTCCTGAGCCATACAAGAGACTCCTACACTGACACCATCCTTGATAAGTACTGAATAGTGCTGCTCCCAGAAGCTTTGGCAAAATTGACAGGCCAGAGCATAGATTTTTCTTCAGTACAAACTGTATGTACAATGCACAGTGGTGATGGGGATGGGCAGCAAAGATATATTTTGATTGATTAGGCTGAACTCTAGCCTCAATGAGCAGCTGAGCAGAATTAGACACGTATCTGTCCAATATCTCTGAGACTTGTTAGTGGAAATTGACCAATATGCATTTTGCAACTGAATGAGATACCTTTATAACAGAGGCTAAGCTGGTCATGTGAGCATTGAGGGCACCCTTGGATTCCTAATAGGTCAAACAAGTGAACTGGTACTCTTGAGGATCAAAGGCATCAGTTCCCGTTGTTCCACATCACTGGATGCTCTCACATAGTAGTGTTCTTTACCCCCAGGGCCCTTTTCTCCTCTTCACAATTTGTGCCATAGAGCATGGAGCTCACTTCATTGCTGTCAGACCCTTAGCAATTCATGTCCACAGATATCTTAACATCTAGTCAACTTGCAGATCAGGAAAGCATTTGCTTCCTTCTTACCTCCAAATCTTTATTGGCTTCTCAAATGCATTAGTTTCTTTTTAAAGGTGCCTCCTCTTATTATTTATTTATTTTGCATTAGTGTTTTTGACTTCTGTAATTTTTGAAGATCTTTAAGATGTCATCCAATTGGTCTGTGTCATGTGATTTCCATCTAGAAAAGCAAACAAACCAAACAATTACAACAAAATAGGTATCCAAACAAATAGAATCCTTAAAAAACTCAGAATAAACTAAAATCACCAAATTCATGGAGGTCTGAGCCCCAGAAATGAGCTTCCCCACTTTCACCTAAGGAATAAAGTGTGAGACAGTAGTAGGGCACAAGGGGACATCATGCTATACCTTTACACCAATATGGTGACTCCTCCAATGAAAAGAGGCTTGCTCTAGCCAGGCATTATGGTGCATGCCTTTAGTGCCAGAAGTTGGGAGGCTCAGGTAAGAGGATTACTGTGAGTTCTATGTCAGCCTTGACTAGAGTGAGACCCTACTTAAAAAAACAACAACAAAAAACCTAAAAAATGTGCCTTGTCTTTGGGGTCCCATGTTGAAAGTGACAAAAACTTATCACAAATCACACAGCTCTCACCTCAAAGAGAATAAGCGATAGTTTATTCTGGAGCTAAATATGATTTACTGTGGCCCAGGAACACATTTTAGATTACTTCACATTCTATGTTCTGACATATTCAATGTCATGAGCACTAGAGGTCTCAGACCCCCTGACCCTAGGCAAGGCCAGGTGAGGGAGATGTGCCTTGGCTCCCCACCAACCCCAAAGTATCTCTTATAATAGATGGAGAAAGGAAGATATTTCAAGATAAAATCCAGGTCTACAATTATATGAACACTAAGCCAAACCTACAGAAAATTCTCCATGAAATATTCTGTACAGAGGAGCCAAGCAACCAACCCCAGGAACCATCCAGAAGTTGGACACAATAATCAAACCAAGAAGGGACAAAATAACAAGAGAGGCATCAAATCCCATAAACCCTACACTATGGCAGGGATTGAGTCAAGTCTCACAGTTATAACTTTGACTATTAATGGTATTAACTCTCCCATTAAAATACACAGGCTAGCAGGATGGATCAGAAAAATGGATCCTTCCACCTGCTGCCTCTAAGAAACCCACCTCACCTTTTGTTGTTTCTAAGAAGTCCTGAAGTTGGTGAGGGGTGCTGGGGATAGGGGGACCCAAGCCAGGCCGGGCTGGTTGGCTCACGCAGCATGGGGCTTGTGGAGCTCCTCCATCCATTCTGTTCTTCCCAGGCCACTTCTTCTTGCCAGCAGCTGGTCGCTAGGAGGAAGCGCACACAGGTCTGCCCCGCATTACAGGTCTGCCCCGCATTACAGCTCTGCAGGTGACTGGCATTCTGCTGATGGTGAAGAACACTGAATGGGCAGAGAGGAAGCAGGCATGCTATGAGTGGCTGCGAGCCAGTGAGCCCGAGAATCCACAGGAGTGTTACAGCTCTGGGAGCATGGTCCCTTGGGGAAAACGGTTCCCTGTGTGTTCAGCTCAGTGACGGGTATTACCCGGGGGAAATGTGATGGAAAGATTTCCCATTTATTGTAGGAACACTGTTGGTTATATAGGGGAAAAGGAGAGGGAGGGGAAGAAATGGGCAAAGGAGATTGGTAATGATCAGTGACCTGTGAATGCCTGCTTTGCATGTGGACATGACCTTAGGGTCATATCAGATGGTGGGGCAAAGGAAATGTCACCTTCCTGACACAGTGGGGGTGAGAACCTGGATTCATTGTGGCTTGCTTAGGGAGGGAGTTTTAGGGCTTAGGGTGGAGATACCTTACAAACCCTGTTTTCAACTTCCTTTTTTAACCCTTTGCCCTCCATGTCCCATTTCGCAATACCAACAATTTAGCAATACCAAAATTCCCCCTTTTGTTTTAAATGTGGAGCAGTGCCATAATCATGCAGGAGGCTGGCCATGGGCCAAGGGGTCCCTAGGGCAAAGAGGGAGCTAAGGAGTGGGAGGAGGCAAAAGATCAAAGGAATAGAGAGCCAAGGGGTGGGGGTCATAAGGAACATACAGCACTTGTTGGCATAAAAAACAATATTTCCCCCCAAAGTCCATGTCCCATATTCAGCAGTGATGAGGTATAGTGTCCTCTAGCATTGAGTCAGTAAGAGAAGTCAATTGTCTCTGGAGGGATTCAAGCTGTGGGTGGCTGAGGTCTCCTGGGAGGCGGTGGGACTGGGTGAGAGCAGCTCCTGGGATTCGCGAGGCTTCTGCAGGAGAGTTGTATCATGACACACCAACCAGGAAGGATGAACATTCTTCTCTGGAGGCAAGGGCTGAGCTGGAAGGCTGCTTATACCTGTGGGAAAAATCATAGCTAGAGAGTGGTAAATAGGGGGTAGAGGAATTCACACAGGGTCTGGAATGTCCTTCACACCATGACAAGGCTGGAGCCCTGATGTGATGCAGGTGGTGGCTGTAAGAGAAACACTGGAGAGGCATCTGGCATCAGTGGGCCTGGAGTTAACCAAAGGGGATGTCTATCCTTGGCTAAATGGCAGCATTTTGAAAAGCCTGGGTGGAAAATTGTTATGGAGACAAAATGTTTAAGAGTGATATTAATAGTAACAGCAGTCAGCAAGGGACTGGAAGGGGATTGTAAAAGAAGCAGTTTGAGGCATTTGAGTAGGTGGTAAAGGGAGAAGGCCAGTGGAGATCATAACCGCCTCAGGGTGAAAGGATACAAAATTATCTTCCCAGCTAATGAAAAAAACAAAACAAAACAAAACAACAAGCTGGGGTTGCTACACTAATAGCTGACAAAATAGACTTCAAACCAAAATCAATTTGAAAGGACAATCAAGGACACTTACTCATCACAGGAACAATCCAACAGGAGAATATCACCATCATAAATATGTACGCACCAAATAGAGGTGCCATCACAGTTCATAAAGCAAAAAGTAATGGAAAACAAAACAAAAATAAATCCCAAGTCCATCATAGTTGGAGACTTTAATATACCACTATCATCTATAGACAGATCATCCAAAAAGAAGGTCAACTGGGAAATAGTAGAACTCAATAACACCATAGATCAACTGGACCTAACAGACATATACAGAACATTCCATCCCAACTCCACAGAATATATAATCTTCTCAGCAACTTGCAGAAACTTCTCCAAAATAGACCACATATTAGGACATAAAATATGTCTAACAAATTCAAGATGATTGAGGTAGCACCCTGCATCATATCAGACCATAATGCATTGAAGCTGGAAATGAACAATGAGAAAACAAACAGAAATCACACCAACTATTGGTGATTGAACAATATGCTATTAAACAATGAATTCAATAAATTATTTTGGAAATTGAAAATTTTTCTTGAACTAAACAATAATAAAAATATACCATACCAGAACCTATGGGACACAATGAAGGCAGTCCTAAGGGGAAAATTTATAGCACTGAATGTCTTCATAACAAAGACAGAGAGATCCCAAATTAATAACTTAATTAACCAGCTAAACGCATTGAAAAAATTAGAACAATCCAACCCTAGGAGCTCAAGACAAAAAGAAATAATTAAGATCAGAGCAGAGATCAATGAACTAGAAACTAAGAAAATGATTTAAAAAGGGATGAAACAAAGAGCTGGTTCTTTGAAAAAAATAAACAAGATTGACAAACCCCTGGCCAATCTAAACAAACAGAAAAAAGAGAAGTCCCAAATCAACAAAATCAGAAATGAAAAGGGAGAGATCACAACAGGCACCAATGAAATTGGAAGAATCATGAGATACTTCCAAAACCTCTAATCCACAAAATTGGAGAATGTGGAAGAAATGAATGAATTCTTGGACACCTACCACCTACCAAAATTACACCCAGAGTAGATAAATCTCCTAAATAAACCTGTTACATTGATCAAAATTGAAAATGTAATAAAAAACCTCCCCAAAAGGAAAAGACCAGGTCCTGATGCATTCTCAGCCGAATTCTACCAAAACTTCATCACAAAACTCAAGCCACTCTTTCTGAAGCTTTTTAGAGTAACCAGAGAACAGGGAATACTTCCAAACTCCTTCTATGAAGTTTGCATCACTATAATACCAAAACTGGACAAAGATAAATCCAGAAAGGAAAACTATAGACCTATATCCTTGATGAACTTAGATGCAAAAATTCTGAATAAAATCCTTGCTAACTGATTCAACAACACATTAAAAGTATTACCCACCTTGACCAGGTAGGCTTCATCCCAGGGATGCAGGATTGGTTCAACATATGGAAATCAATCAACATAATCCACCACATTAATAAATTTAGCCACAAAAACCACATGGTCATCTCAATCATTGCAGAGAAAGCCTTTGACAAAATTCAACACTACTTCATGATCAAAACACTTGAAAGGCTTCAAATAGAGGGCATATACCTCAACATAATTAAGGCCATAAAAACTCTTAAAGATCAAATAATAATCAATGGGGAAGGACTCAAGGAGTTCCCACTAAATTTGGGAATAAGACAGGGATGCCCACTCTCACCACTGCTCTTCATCATAGTCCTTGAAGTTCTAGCCAATGCAATAAGACAGGAGAAAGACATAAAAGGGATACAAATTAGAAAAGAAGAAGTGAAACTATCCCTTTTCACAGATGACATGATCCTATACATAACAGACCCAAAGAATAATGTCTGTAAATTCCTGAAGGTGATAAATTTTTTCATCAAAGGGGCAGGATACAAAATTAACACACAAAAATCAGTAGCCTTCCTGTATGCAAATGACATGCATATAAAAAGGCAATCAGCGAAACAATCCAATTTTCAATAGTGACAAATAAAATCAAGTACCTTGGAATAACACTAACCAAGGAGGTGAAAGACTTGTATAATGAAAACATAAAAAGTCTCAAGAAGGAATTTGAGGATGACATGAAAAGATGGAAAGATCTCCCTTGCTCCTGGACAGGTAGAATTAATATCATGAAAATGGCAATACTTAAAAAAGCTATATACAGATTCAATGAAGTACCAATAAAAATACCAGCTTCATTCTTTGCAGACATAGAAAAAATAATCTCCAAATTTATTTGGAATGGCAAAAGGCCTCAGATATCCAAAGCCATCCTTAGTAAAAGAAGCATGTCAGGTCATATCACCATACTCTACCTAAAGATATACTACAAAGCCATTGTAACAAAAACAGAATGGTACTGGCACTAAATAGACAGATAGACCAGCGGAACAGAATTGAAGACCCTGCCCTAAGCTCAAACAACTGTAATTACTTCATATTTGACAAAGATGCTAACAATGTTAACTATGCATAAAGATAGCATCTTTAACAAATGGTGTTGGAGAAATTGGATAAATACTTGCAAGAAAATGAGACTAGACCCTCTCCTCTCACCATGCACAAAAATCAACTCCAAACGGATCAGATACCTCAATGTAAGACCTGAAATTCTGGAAGCCCTGGAATAAAAAATTGGGGGCGCTCCCACAAAGAATGATGGGATGAACAAGTGGCGCATAGCCACAGCCAATCAGTCAACACATGATGAGCCAGTGAGACAAACACCAATGATTTTTGAAACAACCTAAAGCGGAAATACATAGACCCCTAAGTTCTAAACAATAAAGAAGCCTTAATACCCACCACGACTCAGGGAACTGAGCTGAAGAGGGGGCAGAAAGATTGTGAGAGCCATGGTGGGGAAGAATATCCAGAGACATGGGCCCCCTCAGTAACAACATACTAGGGCCGGTGGAACAGGGCTAACTCTTAGGCTATCCATGGTCTCCTGCCCCAAGGACTGATCCAGACTGCCCATGGAGGAGGACATCCAGCTGATTGGGAATGGGGAAGAGGGACATTGGGGAACTGGGGATAACAACTCATTGTTTTCCCATTAAATGTAACTCATTATGGATAATAATAATAAAAATAATAACAATAAATAATTATTAAAAAAATTGGGGAGCTCTCTGTGAGATAGGAATAGGGAAAAACTTCCTGAACAAACCTCTGATAGCCCAGGAAGTGCAACAATCACTTAACCAATGGGATCTCATCAAGCTAAAAAGCTTCTGTACAGACAAGCATAACATAATCAAAGCTAGTAGATCACTTTCAAACTGGGAGTTAATCTTTGCAGGCTACAATACAGAGAAAAGTCTAATATCTAGAACATACAAAGAACTCAAAAATTAAATAAAAAATTTCAAACAGCCCTCTCACAAAATGGGGAACTGAACTCAACAGGGAAGTCACAGAGGAAGAAATACATATGGCCAACTCCCATTTGAGAAAATGTTCAATGCCATTGATCATCAGAGAAATGCAAGTGAAAAGAACAATGAGATTCCACCTTGCTCTAGTCAGAATGGCAATCATTAAAAATCTACCAACAATAGATGCTGTTGAGGATGTGGGGAAAAGCGACCCTCATTCACTGCTGGTGGAAAAGCAAACTTGCACAACCACTATGGAAAGCAGTCTGGAGGTTCCTGAACAAGATGGATATAGAACTATCAGCAGACCCAGGTATCCCTCTACTGGGCATCTACTCCCACGTTTCCTCACTGAAGCACAGAGACATTTGTTCAACTGTGTTTATTGCAGCTCAATTCATAATAGCAAAGAACTGAAATCAACCCAAATGCCCATCAATGGACGAATGGTTATCAAAGTTGTGGTACATATACACTGTTGAATTCTATGCAGCTGAAAGGAAAAATGACATAATGAAACTTAAAGAAAAATGGACAGACTTGGAGCAGACTATTCTTATTGACACACACAAGAGCAGAGAGGCAAGCACCACATATTCTCCCTCATATGTGGTCCCTAACCATATTATACAGGAACATTAAGAAAATATGCCAGTGAATGGAGGGACTGTAAAAGGGAATGGAAAGAATGGGGGGGGGAAGGAATGGAAGGGTCAAGGGTGACTCATACAATAACCTAAAGTAATAATGAATTGACACCATAAAACTCTAGCTTTTATTCAGTAAGCTACTTAGGAAGCTGAAGGTACCACCTGGTATGAGGGGCCATGAACAGAATGGGAGGAAGCCTAACCTCAATAATAATTGCTCAGGCCTGCATCTCCCTGTCCCAGTTATTGGTTCCTTCCCACACTGAGCTGTTGATCAAACAGACCCATTAGTTCTCCGAAACATAACAGACTTCTGTCAAAGCTCTTGAATACCTGACCCAGGTCTAAGGCAAGACCCTAATTGCTGGAGAAATCACAGAGTGTCATCAAACAACACCAAGAGATCCTGTTAGATCAAGAATGGTAACCAGTTCCCAGATAGTAGCATGTGTAGCACTGGAAGGTATTACATGAGCTGCCAGGGTAAATTGGTCAATGATATTTGAAGAAAGTATTGATCACTGATATACAATATAGACAGTTGTCACAAGAATGCTGAACACATGGCTGGCTATATGGAAGAGACTAGCAAGTCAAGAAGTGCTCATTTGTGCAATACTGGCACTAAACCAAGGAGGGTAGTCAGTGGCTTATCGATTGACTAAAAGATCTGCTTAGTGACAAGAAACCCTTAACTGGAAAAATCCTATGTGTACCAAGAACTCTGGCTGTTAGGGGAAATTCCCACTACCAGAGAGCTACAGAGAGGTACACCCATTAGGAGCTAACGAAAATAGCAATGTTATCTCATTTAACCTATATTGATCTCACTGTCTGATGGAGATTCTGTTTGTATTTTTCAGAAGACATTGAGAGAGCTGGGGACAACTCAATCTCACCAATAAGACATTGGATGATGGCTGATATCCTGGCAGGAGACAAACCACACTTAGCCTTCACACAGGGCCCAAATGAAACCTATGAGAAAGTGATGAGACAAACAGGAGACCAGTCACTATAACAAGTCTGATAACCCATGAAAGGTCAATGGAGACAGACACCAATGATACCCAACAGAACCCAGGGCAAAGGTCCAGAGATACTTAAGATCTCAACAATAAAGAAGACTTAAAATTCACCCACCATGACTGTGATGGTTAGTTTTTGTTGTCAACTTGATCTTTTTAATTACCTGGAAGGAAGGCAGCCTCTCAGCAAGGGGCAGGATGTAAAGAAGCTCAAAGAAGCTAAAAGTAAATATCCTTTCCTGTGTGGACAGTGCAGGAAGGAAATTACAGAGACTCGGGAAGCCATTAAGTCTGGGAAAGGGTTGTAAGACCCCACCCTAAGGTTATATAAAGGGGAAGAAATTCTCTCCTTGATCCTCCTGCCTGTTTTCTGTTCTGTATGTGTGGTGTTGGTGATGGGTTTCTCTCTCTGCTTGGACATGTGAAAGGGGAGCAGCCTCTTTTGCATTCTGGAACTTCCCCTGTAGCTATAGATACAAATAAATCCTTTCCTCCCAAAAACTGTGCCTAGTTTGTTTTTTTAATTTCTTTTTCTTTTTTCTTTTTTATTGTCCATAATGAGTTATATTATTTAGTGGGCAAAAAATGAGTTGTTATCCCCAATTTGCCAATGCCCCCCCCACCCCATCCCCAATCAGCTGGATAACCTCCTCCATGGATCGATTGGATCAGTCCTTGTGACAGGGGACCATGGATGGCCTAGTACTCAGCCAGGTTCTCCTGACCCTAGTATGTTGTTACTGAGGGGTGCCATGCCTCTGGATAGTCTCCCCCACCACGGCTCTCACAATCTTTCTGCCCCCTCTTTCGCTAAGTTCCCTGAGTCGTGGTGGATGAGTATTAAGGCTGCTTTAAGGTTGTGAGTTTAGGGGTCTTTGTGTCGAAAATTGTTGGTTTCTGTCACCCTGGCTTATCCTGTGTTGATTGAATGGCTGTGGCTGTAGGTCCCTTGTTCATCCCGTCATTCTCTGTGGGGTTCCATATGGATCCTCCACGATATGACTGTGGTGGCTCCTCTCTTGCCAGTATCTCAGCTATCTGCCTATGGTCGGTTGGTAGGGTTGGATGGGCCCCAGCTCTCTCGCTGCATCCTGAAAAATACAAACACAATCTCCATCGGACAGTGAGATCAGTATAGGTTAACAAATATACACCATTCTGGATTACCTCAATTCTATTTTTAGAAGCCTCCCCGTCAGTTGCTTGCATAGTGCATCTTGTCTTGGGAGCCCAAGAGTACGGGATCCGGTGCCTATTGCCCTGAATCCCAAGTTCCAGACAAGGGCTCCCCCTCACTAAGTGGAAAATTTGGCTGAATTTGAAAGCTGTTGATTGTCTCCCCCAGACCCAGGCTCCTCCATTGCACAAGTGCTCCTTTCTTGGTTTGCTGTTCTCTCCCAGTATAAGGTGTGGTCAGCCTACTCGTGGCCACAGATTGTGTTTCATGTCAGTGGTCTCTGTTTACTCCAGCTGTCGTTGATCAGTTTCCCCTGGGAGCCTGTGCAGTGCCTTACAGCACTACACTAACTGCCTTCTGGGGGCTGGATACGGTTCCGGACGTTGAAGGGGCTCTTGATGCTGATTGATGGCATTCTGTGGCTTCTTCAGCAACAGGGTTTTGCCTCAGGCCTAGGGAGGGCACCCAAGAGCTTTTACAGAATTCTGTCTTGTTGTTGGAATCTCATGAATCACTTTGGTCGAGAGCTCAGTGAGGGAAGGAACCAGTGGTTGGAACCAGGGGTTGTCAGGCTGATCTAAATTATTCACAGGCTTAGACTCTCTCCCCTAACACTCATGGCCCCTCTTGCCAGTCGATGCTCACTACTTTCTCAATAGGTTACAGTATGCTCGTGAGGATATTGTTTTTGAACCTAATATGGTTTATCCTCATGCTTAAGCCATTCCCCTTCCCCCATCCCTTACCTCTCATTCATAACCTCTCACTTCTTTCTACTAGTCTGCAAAAAGTAAATGGTTATCCTGGTTAAGGACCACATAGGAGGGAGAATATGTGACATTCGATTCTCTGTTCTTTTGAGTGTTGGCTTAGTAAGATCTGCTTGAAGTCAGACCATTTTTTCCTAAATTTCGATATGTCATTTTTCCTTTCAACTGAGTAAAATTCCATCATGTAAATATACCATAGTTTCACTGTCCATTCCTCCATGGATGGGCATTTGGGTTGATTCCAATACTTGGCTATTATGAATTGAGCTGCTATAAATATAGTTTTACAAATGTTTCTGCGTCGAGATGTGACAGCTAGTGGATAGATGCCTAGTAGAGGGATAGCTGGGTCCATTGGTAGTTCTATGTCCATTTTGTCTAGCAGTCTCCACATTGCTTTCCATAGCTGTTGAACAAGTTTGCAATCCCACCAGCAGTGAATGAGGGTTCCTTTTTCCCCGCATCCTCGCCAGCAATGATTGTTGTTGGTTTTCTTTATGATTGCCATTCTGACTGGGGTAAGGCGATATCTCATTTTGGTTTTGATTTGCATTTCCCTGATGCTTAAGGATGCTGAGCACTTTCTCAGGTGAGAAAATGCCATTTGTGTTTCCTCCTCTGTGAATTCTCTGTTGAGATCAGTGCCCCATTTTGTGAGGGG
>PVHP010023646.1:0-27245 GCA_004024765.1 Zapus hudsonius | reverse complement strand
TTCTGCCTCAGCCCCCCAAGAGACAGGATTACAGGCATGAGCCACAACACCCCCCCCCTCAGCTCTTGCTGCCATGTATCACGTTGGGGCAACTACTAGTTAAAGGAATCTATGATGCATTTCATCTCACACAATGATCTGAATGTAAAGAGATGGAAATGTTTATCACCTGATTTGAATAATATGCATTGTGCGGAATAGTGAATTGTCATAATATATCCCCCACAGAAGTACAACCATTGTCTTAATAAAACTGTTTTATTCACTGATGGTGTAACTTATTATTATTATTTTTTTTGTAACTTATTATTTTTTGTTAACAACTATGAAACAAGTACAAAGAGTGTCAATATTACCAAATTAGACACCATGTCCCATGTCCCACTCTCAGGGGCTCCTTAGGGCAAATGACATGCACGGAGTTTCCTCTCTTATGATAACAATGCCATCTTCTGGAGATATTCTGAAATAATTATTTGAGGCTGTTTTACTATTTCTTAAAATATTCTATGAGAGGGCTGGTGAGATGGCTCAGTGGTTAACATGCTTGCCTGTGAAGCCCAACACCCAGGTTCGATTCCCCAGTACCCATATGAAGTCTGATGCACAGAGTGGCGCATGCATCTGGAGTCCATTTGCAATGGCTAGAGGTCCTGTTGTGACCATTCTCTCTGTCTGTCTGTCGACTATCTCTGCTTGCAAATAAATAAATATTTTTTTTTAAATTCTATGATATACTTGATAAACATATGATGTATATTAGATGTATATGATATAAAAATAATACAATCAATACAAAGTGCATTCATTCATATATTCATTCACTCTGAAGTACTATGTGATTTACATAACAGTATTATTATACTGACATATTGTTATATTGCCAATATAACAATATGTAAGTATAAGTTATATTGTCATATAACTAAGAGCATAGTAGTGTGCTTACTCCAGCATCACCAGTGATAGGGCTATTTCAGTTCCTTGAAAGACTTATCCCCCCCCAACCCGGAGTCAAATATCTGGTCCTCCACATGCAATGCCTGACTGACTTCAGAGGAATACCAAATCTAAAAGACCTGCAATAGGCCTGGATACTGAGTTGGTCACTGTGTATAATGCAGTGTAATTAAAAGCAGATATTTAAGGAAATGTTTTTAAATAAACAAGTAAAGCAAATAAAGAATACTTCATTAGAATATACTAGCTAGATAGCTTTTTATAATTTTTGTTGCTATTACTTATTTTGCTTCTTTAATGTGTAGAAATTTCATCTGAACTTAGTTTTTATATCATCTTTGTGCCGTATATTTTTGTCTATACATGCTGTAGGATTACATTATAACTATACTGTTCATCAAACTCTCTTATTTAGTGCATTTTCCTGATATATTTAGATACTATGGAAATTAGTTTATATTGCTAATGGCTGCTTCTCACCTTGCTAAACTGCACTTTTATTGTTACTTAATGTCCCTTTATGTTCTGACACAGTCCATTAACCTTACCTTGCATTCTGCCTCTCATTAACATTGCTATTCTTTTTTTAATTTTACACTTTTCTATTTTTAAAAATGTATTTCATTAGTATCTCCTCAGCATCCCTTCATCTTTCACTTTCAGTTGTCATTGAACCTTGATTCTTTTAATCACCAGAGATGTGCTCTGTTTCACCCATCCCATCTGAATCTTTTCATGGGAGAATTCAATTACAAAGCTTGGCTTTCATAACTACTCTGCTCACTCCTAATGTATGCTATTTATTTTATGTTGGCATTATCTGTCTTTTTAATCACCATCTCACTCTGCTCTGTACAGATGTAACAGGACACCACAGACTGGGGAGTTGCTAATGAAGAGAAGTCTGTTAGTTCCCAATTTTGAAGGCTGGGAAGTGGAAGATCAAGGACCAATCAGCCAGAGATAGCCTAGCTATGTTTAACATGTGACTCTTGACTGTATCCACTGTCAGCTGTCATGTGTCACCTATCTATCCATCACCCATCTCCCTACATTTTCCCAACATCAGTTTGTTCTGTCTCTATAGACTCTTGGCACAGATTTTCATATCAGCAGTAGGTAGGGAAGTAATCTTTTTGGGTTGTTTCATGTCACAAATTGGAGGAATTCTATACAACAGAAATCTATTTCTCTCTGTATGGAGATGCTACAAGCCCTGAGTCAGTTGAGGGCTGAGCCATGCTCCCTCCAAAGCCTGTAGACAGGCAACAGTCCCAGTGTGCCATGCCTGCTGCTGCCCTCAGCCCTCACCATCTTGGCATGTGCAGTCTAACACCAGTCTTTGCCTCTGTGCACTCTCATGAAAGCATGCATCACTGGACTTCGGGCCCCCTTAATCCTGCATGACCTCATGTTCTCTTCATTTTATCTGCAAAGACTAGTTGGAAAGAAGATGGCATTCACTGGCTTACATGTCAAAACTTGAGCTTCAACGTGTCTTTCAGGGGAAAGGATTGAACCCACAGCATAGTAGATATCTACCTGCTCTCAATAAGAGAAGAAAGACAATGCTAGGCACATATGTAAAGCACTCATTCCAGACTTGCTCTAAAGTACTTTAGGGATTTTAAACCCTCACCCTCTACTTTTTGAGACACTATCTTACCATGAGCACAGGAAAGCCTTGAATTTGCTGTCCTTTCTGAGTGCTTGGATTGCAAGCAATACCATATACCCAAAGGGTCCAATTAAGCCCTGGGCGGAACAGAAGGCTCAAGGGATGACACCAAGAAAAAAATGAGATTCAGTGTGTTAATTTATTTTGTCGCTCTCTTACAGCAATTCAAATATCTTCTTTAATAACTCTAGACTTATGACCTTTACAATTTAATTGAGAAAGACTGAAGATCAAATAAATTATATACCATGTTTTATAAAATCTCAAATATTATTGACTTCAAGTGATATAATTTAAGGTTTTGCTTAAATTATGGTCTATCCAGCTTTCAGGAATGTTAAGGACATATTTTAAAATGTATCTATGTGTTAACTTATGCTACAGTGAGGTGTGTACTGTTTCCAGTAAACAAAGAGTGTAAGAGGAATCTGATGGTCCAACTTGGATGTAGTCTGGGTCTGTAATCAGTCCATCATAATAGGAACAATGAACAGGCAGCCATACAGGCAGACCTGAGGAGCCCTGTGCATATATCAAGGATAATTTTGGTTTTGTTTTATAATTGTCAATTCCTCATAATTATTATCTGTCCCAAAGGGGAAAAGTCACTAACTAATTTTTGCCCACAAATGCTATATTGTAATTTCAGTTTTTAAGCATGCCTATTTTATATAGGTCTCATTAACCAGTGGGGACTTCTTTACAGGCATATCAAACCAATCAACATGCACTGAAAAATGAAAGACGTGATTTTCACTGATAAAGAAAGAGTTTATGAATAAGGAAGAAGGAGGGGTTAAACTGTGACATTGAGGAACTGGAGAAGTCACAGAATACACTTAAGATTTTAAATATGTATGCTGATGAATATAAGTAAGCAGAGTGCTGTACAGGGATGTTCACCAAAATTTTTATTTATTCAGTGGTGAGTTGTAAGATTTGGAGTTATATTTATTTCTGTCTTTTTAAGTGTGTGTGTGTGTGTGTGTGTGTGTGTGTGTGTGTGTATACTTAGTTAACTTTTACTTTGAATAATGTCTGCTCTCAGAAAGGACATATAGAATAAAAGAAACATTATGATGGTTAAGTTTATTGTCAACTTGATATGTGTAATAATCCATAGGAATCTCGGGCGAGTCTCTGAGTTTGGCTGCAGAAAGGATTGACAAAATCCTTTTGGAATTTTGGAGAAGGGAGGAGATCCCTTCTCCAGAGTGAGCCCTTCCCCCCAAGTAGGTGAGCCTTCCAGAAGGGGACTAGATATAAGGAAGCTTGAGGGCAAGGACACTCCCTTCCTCCCGTGGCTGCTGGCACTGGCTCTGTCTCTTTGCTTGGATTTATGAAAGGAGGCCAGCCTTTTCCTTCATTTTCAGAACTTCCCCTGGATCTGTTGTTTCAATACTTTCCTCCCCAAATTGTGCCTGGTTTGGAGATTCATCCCAGCAGCATGTGGTTGATTATGACACACATGTTTTTAAATAAATGAATAAATTCAGTGTTAAAATCAATGAAATGAATCTAACATTTTTATCTTTTTCTTTAATATCTTATTTTTAAATTTGTATTCATGATAAAAACATAGTTTTACATATATATATATATGATAATTTGTGTATAGACCTTTTAACTTTTGTAGGTACTACTGAATTTTTAATAAAGACATGGTATTTTTAAAAAATAAAATAACTTTTTTAATTACACTTAGAAATAAGTAGGGTTTAAGAAACAAAAAGCAAGCACTAGTCAACAGTATCTATGCATCTATGCCTTCAAACATAGAAAACCTGAAACAAAATAATGATTTGTTATTTTTTATGGAGATGGTCTTATACCTTATATTCCAGCTTTTATACAATGAACACATATTGAGAGTGTAAGCAGAAAATACTGTTAAAAAGGCTTAAATCTGTATTTATCTTATGGCTTAATTGTGGCCGAAGCTTAACATATGTAATCAAGCTTCTAAGATTAGGTACAATATCAATTTGCTTAAAACATTTTTCTTGATATAATAAACATTTGTTGAACAACAACAAAACAAAATATTTTATTTTTCCTGTTTAAAAAGGGCAATCTAATTAGAGATTGTTTTCAAGATTTGACTAACTATAATTCAAATTTCAGAATCTGTTAGTCAATTTCTAATATATAGATTAAAATGACGTGCACATATACAAAGCATATTTAGGCAAATAAATACACTTGGTACAATAGTCTCAATGAAGTAAATATTTATAAACTTCTCTTTAAATGTTGTAAATAATAAATTAATAACAGACCACATAGATATAACTTTTTTACTTCAATTTTCTACTTTTCATTAACTGCTCTAAATTGTTGTTTAATATGAATCCGACATAATGAAATTAATAGAAGCTTCCCAGTTGACATTTGATGGACACTTTGATCAGAAAGAGCTGAGCATCTGGAAATGGGATGAAGGCTCAGGTAGACATTCAGGTAGACACACATGTCTACCTGAGTTCAGATCCCCTGACCCCAGGTTAAGGCAGGTGCAATTGATTCCAGCATAGCTATAGCAAGTTCAGAAGCAGAGGTAGGATAATTATCCACACACAATACATACATAAAAGAGTTGAACATCTCCTGTTCCCATGTTCAATGTTTAAAATGTCTTCTTTGAATCTTCAAATGTTTCTGTAAGTGGTTTGTCTCTTTGTCTACCTTAAAGAAACAGCATTACTGAATATGTGACTACATGTGGACATTTGTGTGTATGTTGATAATCATTCTAGACAATGTTTCTCATGACTCCAGTGCTAAGGCCCTCAGAGTTAGTTTAGAATCTGTACATCAGTCTCTCTAGCTCAATACTGTTTGTGTGATAGAGAGAAGCAAAGCATCTTCATTACCCAATGAATTCATATATATATATATATATATATATATATATATATATATATATATATAGTTTTCAGATCTTGTATTGAGCATATAAAAGTTGCAAAGAGGAAGATAAGCTCAAGGCTAAGCATCATGTCTCCCAAATACAGTATATGTGCTCCTTCTTTCTGATCCACACAAGGGTTACCTGTTGCTTCATCTTTCAAAATAAGCCTCCTTCCCCATGTGGCAGGAGAGAGAGGCACTAGTATTGACACAGGGAAGAGGCCAGTTAGCAGAGAACTGGAAACCCTTCCTTAGCTGTGTCCCACATAATCATCCATCATATTGGAGAAAAGCCCAGGACATAAAAATGCAGGAGAAGGGAGTGGTATATAATTGTCCTGACTAGATTAGGAGGCTTCTGCTCCAGCCTTTTCAGTGTATGCATTTTCCCAACTCACCAGCACATTCTCTTTCTCCAGAGTGTCTTTTCTTCTGCTTTTTCTTAAAAAACAAGCTATCTTCTATTACCTTACTTTGTGTCTCTTGTCCATATCTTTGTTCTGGAACACAAGGACCCTGAAATCCCAGTGGGTGCCCCCCATCCCTCTGAGAATTGCATCTATAATACCCACACACTGAAAATCTCTAGATGTTGATCAGCATTGTTGCTGGCGAGCCACTGCCAAGTCCTAAGACTCCCTAAGGACCAGTCTTCTATTGAATTCACCGTGACCCTTCACCTCTAAAGCTTCCTGCCCTCTCTCAACAAGCGTTTAGTGCACAGTACTTCACGCTTAATGAACCTCTTGTGCTGAAACTCCTGTTCTTTTCCTGAGTTAGCACTGACCCAGTGAGCATTTGAACTGCTGTTAAGACTCCACACACATTCAGAGGAATTTCTAATTCATAAATTTCCCCCTACACTGGCTGGTGCATTTGGATTGTGTGCTTATGAAACAGAGACTAAAAATAATGGACCTCAAAGAATTTAAATTTCCCAAAGAATCCCATGCTCGGGGAGGGCAAGGGCAAAGCTCTCTTGCCAGAGAGGATCTTGTGTGACAGGAAGCAATTCACACAGTGCCCACAGTTTTCTGTGGGCAGAATGCATATATACACGTATAATGGTCACAGTTCCACTGTTTCTGTCACATGTTCCTGACTTTTGTTTCAGCTTTTCTATATAAGTAACAATGCTAGAGAAAATGAGAAAAACCAGGTGTCTTTTCTCAGTTTGGTCAAACTGTAAATAAATTCATTTTCCTATATTTATTTCTGTTCTTTTGAAATACAGGAAGACGAAGACAGTAGGCTTATGGATTTCAGTGCCTAGTAACAATGTTTTTGTACACATTTCATTCACTATCCCTCAAAATCACAAGTTCCAAATATTTCAATGAAGGAATCAAAACAAATCCTTTATTTCTTCCATCAACTGTAGTTTTCTTTGTTTCATAATATTATGCCCAGTTCCCAAGTAGTTTTGAAATTTCTATCTTTGTACTTACAGCAGGATTATCCATCGGTTTAAAAAGAATTCCTACAAATTCAGCACAAATTCAGTATATTTGGAATAGGCTAAGAAAATAATGGTCAAGCCAAAAATTATTGTGCAGGTTAATGAATGGGACTGGGGAGATGGATCAATGAGTATGCATGCTTACTGCTCCAGCATGAGCGCCTGAGACCAGCCAAAGTTCATTCCTGGCACTCACACACAAGTGCATGTCTAAAGGCATTTGCCATTTTAGTCCTGAAGGGGGACAGAGTTGAGAGAACTTCTGGGGCTCACTAAGAGATACTCTGTCTTAAGCAAATATGTGGATTAGTAATAGAGGGCATTCTACATTCCCCGCTGGCCTCTGTGTGTGCAAACATAGTAGTGCATGCTGGCATCCTTGCACATACACAAACATGCACATACAACATGCACATCAAAAACATGGTGGAGGAGAATTACCAGAGACATGGCCCCCCTCATTAACAACACACATAGGGATGGAACTGGGTTGACTCCTAGACTATCCGTAACCCCCTACCCCATGGACTGACCCAGACTTCCCACAGAGAGGATATTCAGATGATTGGGGACAGGGAGGAGGGAAATCAGGGAACAGGGGATATCAACACATTATTTGCTCAGTCAGTGAATCTAATTATAGATAATAAAGATATAATTAAAAACAACAACAAGAAAGAAGCCAAATAGCTCTGTAGCTGAAAGTTCCTTACAGAGGAGCTGCATCCGTGTTTGTGAGTGTATGTATCTGCCTCTGCTTTTGGCTCTGTAGATGTGCACACTCCATGACATCATCTTGTGATGACACGCCAAGGACACCTTTACTCTGAGGAAGCCCAGTAAACCATCAATTGCCATTCTTTTCTTATGTGCTGCAGATGAGTAATTCTCAGTATAATAAACCAATGATCAAAAAACATGATTTACAAAGGGCCAGAGTGAATACTTTAAGTTTATGGGATATAAGATTTCTGCTGCAATTACCCAACTCCACTATAGCCAAAAGGCAACCACAGGCACTGTATAGTCCAGTAAGTGTCAGTATCATTTCTAAAAAATTTCATTTATATGGTCACTGTTATTTGAATGTTATATATAGTATTCATATGCTGAGTACTCTTCTTTTGATTTATTTTAACCATTTGGAAAAATTAAAGACCATTTACAGCTTGTAAGTACTGGCTGGCTAACCCTTGTACTAAATTCTGCTTTCCCCTGGAGGCTCTCAGCCCACAACTTTATTTAATCAGACATCCTCTAAACACATAAGACCAAATTTTAACAAAAGAAGTTGTTTCTTTCCATGCTGATTCTACAATTTCCAACAATGCTTCTGAGTTTGGAATAAACCAGATCTGGGGAAAGTTGCAAAGACATTCTCACAACTGTGGTTTTCTGTCTTGCAAAGCCAATGGCTGTCATTTAGCATTAAGATGAGCCCCTGAAGACCAGAGCACAGACGGAGAAGATCCTGAAATCTAGTCAGCCTCTGCCACCCACTGGCTTCATGAAGAATAAAAACAGAGAAGAGGAGGGGAGAGGAAAGGGGAGGGGAGATCAGGGCAGGGCAGTGGAAGAGACTATATGAATCTATGCGAGTCTGTGATGTTGGGCAAATTCCTTATCCCTTGTAAGCCAAAATGAGCCTAGGTGTTCTCATTCTACCCTTTCTCCATCTCGTGTGGTTTCCCTTGTTATATTTGTTGCTATTTGTGCCATTTTCAATGCAAAGCTGGCATTTGAAGAAAAATGAAAACAGTCCCAAATGCAAGTATGTTGAATGACAACACAGGCTGGGCTGGTTTGGGTCAGAGGCTAGCTGCGTATACGAAGCTCCCTACTTCTAGCTGCCTCAGTATGTGGCTGCTATAATGGCATGACATCCTTCAAAGCACAGGGGACATTTTGTTGAACATTGTGGTAGTTTGAAAGGAATGTCCCACAATAGATTCAAGAGTTATTAAACTTTTTTCTCCAGCTGCCTGACTGGAGGTTTGTCACCTTGGCTGGGGTCTAGGGTCCAGCCCTAAGATGTTTCTGAGGCAGGTCTGGAATTCCAGCTCTACATATGCAAAGAACAGACTGAGCTCAAGCCTAAAGTCCCTGCTTTTTTTTTCCTTATTATACATAATTAGATATATTGAATGGGCAAATAATGTGTTGGTGTCCCCAGTTCCCTGATTTCCCTCTTCCCTGTCCACAATCAGCTGGATATCCTCCTCTGTGGGCAGTCTGGATCTGTCCATGGGGTAGGAGGTTATGGATAGCCTAGGAGTCAACCTGGTTCCACCCCCCTTTGTATGTTGTTACTGAGGGGGCCATGTCTCTGGATATTCTCCTCCACCATGACTCTTATAATCTTTCCACCCCCTCTTCCGCTCAGTTCCCTGAGTCATGGTGGGTGAGTATTAAGGCTGCTTTCTTGTTGAGGTCTTAGGTGCCTCTGTACTTCTGCTTTAGGTTTCTTTGAAAATCGATGGTGTCTGTCTCCCTGGCTGATCCATATGGAACCTGGCAGAGAGTGGTGGGATAAGCAGGAGACCTACAGCCAATCAGTCAACCCAGTTCCTGCTTTTTGAGAGTTTGATTGTTGGAGTGTACTTGCTTGCTTTGGACTTTCTTGGGATGGGTTCCTTTCTCTGCTTGGATCTGTGAAAGGGGCAAACCTCTTTCACCATTACAGAACTTCCCCTGGATCTGTTACTTCAATGAATCCCTTCTTACCAAACTGTGTGGTGTGTGGCTGACTATGACAAACATCTTCACAGTCTCTTATGAACTGCATCTTGCTCTGATACAAATGAGTATGTGGAATATTTGAGAGACTTCTGAGGGCTGCTTCCAGGAAACTAGAAAATCAAATGGAACAATGAAGAAAGAACACAAGTTTCTGATGTAGACAGTTCCACCTCCAAAGGGCAGGACCCTCACTCTGAGGCAGTTTGGGGTTAGCAGGGACCCAAAAGTAAATTAAAAGTGGCTAAATGTAGTAAACATTATTGCACCTGTAAAAGGCAATCCTGTTTTTCCTCATCCTCCACCTTACTGGTGGCCAGAAATTTCAGAAGGGTCTAGCATTATCTCTTTTTCCCTAAAGGAATTTTCTTTCACTAGTAATCAGGGGTAAGAATGCCAGACACCTAGACACATGGCATGGAAATTAGACTGACCAGCTCATCCCGAATCAGTAAAACCTTATTTCTATTTTTTAAAATATCCTAATTTTAAACAGCCTCTATTCAGATTATTATAAAGAGATGCATATAAAGATAAGTTTCAAATGAGAACAATATAACTTCAAATGTGTATCAAATGTATATATGTCTCCAAGTATGTTTCTTATTTATTTATTTATTTGAAGATAAGGTTTTACCCTAGCTCCATCTGACCTGGACCAAACTCTGTAGTCTTAGGCTTGCCTTGAACTTGCAGCCATCCTCCTACCTCTGCTACCCAATTACTAGGACTAAAGATGTACACTGCCACTCCTAGCCTCCCAAGTTTGTTTTCAACATGAATGGCCTGATGAAAGTGGGGTTCAAGGAAAACTGGCCAAGGTAGTCATAGAATGACAGCACTAAGGTCATTTGGGAGGAACTGGATGCTTGGCATCTCTAACAGCCCCCTGAGATTCAGATGACAGCAGGTAGGAGGAATCGCTCCTCTTCTTAGAGGGGCAAAGCAGAATCTTGGAGGCCGATGACACTGAAGAGTGAAGACCTTTCACACCAAGAAAACTTAGCTCCTTGCCATATTCATGTTTTTATCTTGCTCTTTTAACTTTTCCATGTTATTGAGTTTAGTGACTGCTTTATGCTATGACTTTGCTCAAATGCCAAAGGATTCTTAGCTGTCTTTATTTGCAATTCACTGTGACTCTGCCTGTGACATTTACTAAGAGTGGTGATTTGGGCAGAAGCAATTGTCTCCAGGGAAGCAGCCCTGGGACTGAAGCTGGAGAATTAAAAGCCCAACCACAAGTACAGAGGACTTCATATTTGTCTCATGAGTGAACAGCTAAGTCATTTAAGTTCTTGACACAAGCCAAATTCAGCATGCTTATAGGGAGAGCTAAAGAAATATGAACAAATTGGTGAAAACCTTCATTAGGAATAGGTACATGCTGTCAATCCATATTAAAAACAGGGAATTCTGGGCTGGAGAGATGGGCCCATGGTTAAGGACACTTTCT
Organism: Zapus hudsonius; assembly: GCA_004024765.1. Classification (NCBI taxonomy): domain Eukaryota; kingdom Metazoa; phylum Chordata; class Mammalia; order Rodentia; family Dipodidae; genus Zapus; species Zapus hudsonius. Next base: position 16,046 of record PVHP010023646.1, on the reverse strand, counting down.
GTGCAAGTATGAGTTCCTAAGGAGGCCTGAGAGACTGCTGGAGTTTCATGCTCAGGCAACTGGGTTTGGCCATTCATGCCATCCTAACAGGAAGAGAGACCATCGAGTTACTGGAGCTCATGAATAAAAGAGTCAGCTCTGGACTCAGTAAGAGACTCCAGCTCAAGTTAGAATAGACAGAAGAGTGGAGCCAGACATCCATTGTTTCCCTCTGTGTACAACAGACAAGTACACTCCATCACACATGAGCACACAGGTACTACATGGGCACAAACATGTGCATACACCACACACACGCATACACACACACACACACACACACAAAGGGTGAGAGAGAACTCATAGATATGTATGTTAAGGCCTTGATGAAATACATTACTTGATTTGATACTTCAATAACTAATAAAAAGAGAAAACAGATAATATAAAATTATTTATATAGAGAATGAGAATTCCCGAGAGTTAATTCCTAATGTGGGCAGAATGCCTAGCAAATGTGTACACATTTTCAAAATGTGTATGGACAGATCATAATTACATGTATTTTATAGAGTACATTGTGATAATTTGATGCACATATACACTGTATAATGGTCAAGGATTGGTAATTAGCATTTATATCTCCTTTAACAGTGACCATTTCTTTGTGTTGGAGGATTTGGGCTCTTCTATTTCCACATATATATATATATATATATATATATATATATATATATATATATATATATATATATATCACTTATCATAAACTATAGTCACTCATCACTCTTCTGGGCTGTAGAATAGTAGATAATAAAGTCTTACTGTCTGAATGACTCGTATATGATTATAAGATTATAAATCAAATAAATTTGCAAAGTTAAGGACATCCCTTTTCTAATACAAGGCCAGTTCTGTCATCTAGGAACTCTGGTGATTCAAACTTCAACCAAAGATAGTCAGGGCAGATTCAGTGGAGTCTTGACAGAGCAGCTAGGAAAGGGTGGAATTCGTTTCCTAAAATCTGGTGGATAGCCAGATACACATTCACTTTGTGAGAAACATGTAAATTATTCACAGGATTCCACTGTGGACTTCCTGTGGTCTGTATATACAGGCTAATGAAGCTTGTGAGGTTCAAAACTTGGACATAGAATTGTGTGCACATGCTTCTTTTTTTTCCAATAAGGATCAAACCTAGGACCTCATGCATGCTAGGCAAGCAGGCCACCACTCAGCTTATACAAAGCCCTATTAGTACACATCTTTTAAAGAGAAGTCTTACATACTTTCTCATATCTTTAAATATCATTTTCAAATGCATTATTGTATTGTCATAGCCCAGCACTCCATAGTATGGCAGGAAAGTTATCTATAAAAACAATCTCTTCTTATGCAGTGTTATTGCATGTTAGGGATAATTTTGGACCACATTTCCAATGCCAGCATGGAAGTTACTGAGTCATGCATATGAACTCTTTTAATATTGCCATATATTGATATTAGTATATATTACTCTTTCTAAGAAAGTTAAGCCAACTTGTATACCACCACTAGAAATGGTATCCCTAGAGATGACTGAATTTCAGTATGGTTTAAAAGACACAGGGAGCTGAAGCTGGTTTGAAATGAGGAGACCAGACAGTTGAGCTGTAATGACTTTGGTTATGAGTTTGAGACCTTGGTCCAGTATTTCATGTGAGGCTTAACTAAGGAAGACCTTGTTTCCATGGCCTAATATTTCCCCCACCATATGACTGAGGCATAAACTAAAAATTGGAAAAAGTATATCTTTAGAAACATCCATACTTTAGCAGAATCCTGATTTTTTTTGCAAATTCCCAGTGTTATTCTGAATTGACACAATGGGACAGGATACTTTCCATGAAGGTTTCCAGCAATCTCTCCCACCACTGCATTGGGAAGGGGGAAAACAGGTACTACCAGGAAACAGGTACAGGGCAAGTCTTCCTCACTATCAGGTAGACAACAAAAGCAACTTGGAAACCCATAGGAGAAAAATATTCTTAAATGTATGATTAGCGATGCCACCTTGGGCTGGAGTACAGCACCGAGGACACATAGGGCTCCCTGAGACATCTCAGCTTATCTGGTCCATCCACACAGCTTGTAACAAAACACTTTCCTATTAGACATGGGTCTCTCATGATGACTTCTTATTTAAAAAATTTTTTTCCTTCCTCCCTCCCTCCATCCCTTTCTTCCTTCCTTCCTTCCTTTCTTTCCTACTTTCTATTTTTGTGCCTGTGTGGGCATGCCAGAGTCTCTTGCTGCTGTAAACAAACGCCAGATGCAGAAGCCACTCATCTGGCTTTGCATCTGACCTTATATGGATGCTGTGAGATCAAACCTGGGCCTACAGGCTTTACAAGCAAGTACCTTTAAGCACTGCTGAGTCATCTTCCCAGACCTATAAGAACTTCTTAATCTAGTACCTAAAGTATGTTTTAAATAGCTGTTATACATAACATGTTATATATATTAGAGTGTCTTGCAATAATTTTTAAAAATAAGTACCAGTTCATTTATCCAGATGGTCAGTACATATCAGATAGAGGCCAATTTTCTTTCTTTCTTTCTTTCTTTCTTTCTTTCTTTCTTTCTTTCTTTCTTTCTTTCTTTCTTTTTTTTTTTTGCTATAGGGTCAGCAGGCTATTGTGCATACATCTCTAATGTCAGGCAAGCAGACTTCTTAATTTCTACAATGTTGTTTTGTACTTTGACTCAGAGCTGCATAGGGAGAACTATGTAACTATACAGGCCAATGAAGACACACCCCTGGGTTAAGTCTCTCTTCAATGTCTCACTGACCATGATAACCACCAGATATCTTAATAGTCTGGTGAATTATACCCAAGGCTTAGGACAAAGATAGAACCCCCCAATGCTCCCAGGACCAGGCAGGGTCATACATGTGAGGTCTGAGGAAGACGCCAGGCAATAAAAGTCAGCAGTGTTGGGGGTCTGTGGGTGTTGGGTATAAAACAATAAGCAATGGATGTAATCACCAACAAAGGCATTTGGACTCAATTGGTTTCACCAGCACAGTTCTAGCCCAACAGAACACATCAGCCAACAGTCAGTCAAGAACCTTTCCAGGGATCTTATCACAGCTGTGGGAGAGAACTTTGACAGTCGTGTACTAACACTTCCTGTCCTCTGACACAACCCACAGCTTCACAGTCCAAACTTTAACATGACAGTTTGCCTAAATGGATGCTTTCAGCTCTGTTTAGCCATGTAGTGTCACTATAACACCTAGCACTCAGTATAAAGGAAATAAAGGCTGGTTTATATCTGAGCCAAATAGTCATGGCCTGAGAACAAAATGTTCCAATATGGATGTAGATACATGAACTTTTGTAATCATATAGCAAAACAAAGTCACAAATAAAAGACATTTTCAAAATGTATTGATGGCTTTATAGCAAAGTAGGGAAATTCTGCTATTTGTCTCAGATGCTCTCTGATCACATGTTTAGCTTTTGGGAAGGTGAAATCTAGTGATCTAACGTTTTACTTGATGGTGAAAAGGATGTTAGGTCAGACACAGAAACAAAGAATGACTAGGAAGGTTAAAGCTAGTCAAAGATGAATGATATCTGAATCATGGCATTCCAACTCACCTTTCAGGAAACTGTATTGTTGTAGAACCTTTTTAATAGATGTTTGTTTATTTTCCAGGAATTTTTAGTTTAACTTTAGACTTGCTTTAATTTTTGTGGCAAAAAGTAGTCAAGAACGTGTTACAAACTAGAAGACAGGTTTCAGGGAGGCTGAGAAATTCCAAAAGGTCCTATGTACATAGTCATTTTTAGAGCCTCGTGGCCAGCTGGATATTATAGAGGAGGAAACACGTATTGGATAAATGAAAAGACCATCTATTCAACATGTGATCAAGATACATTTTTAACACAGGACTTCTAACTCCCAGTTTTCTCCTCTTTCTAAATGACTGTGCTGTAGATAATCTAGGGATGCGGGAACGTAATTCATGAACAGGTGAGTGCATGATTTCTTCAGAAGCTAAACACTTCACTGAGCACTGTGATAGCACGGAAAGATTGTCATCACATGAAGAGGGAAAACTGCCTTTCCTTTTTCTACATGGCTTTCTTTAAGTGATTTGGGTGTTTGTATGCATCTGCATGTGCACACATGTGGATGTCAAAGGACAACCTTGAGGTGTTGGTTCTTTCTTTCTAACTTTGTTTGAGACGATGTTTCTCTTGTCACTGGGAAGGTCCAATTAGCTGACCCTCAAATTTTGGGATCTTCCTGGCTCTGCCTTCCATTTTCACAGGCATGTCAGGATTATAGAAACATGGGCCATTTTGTCTCTGGCTTTAGGTGGGTACTGAGGACTGCAGGCTGCAAGCTAGCAATTTAAACCACTGAGCCATCTCCCCAGCCCTTTCCACATTGTTTCAAACAACTCTATTTCCATCCAATATTGATTGAATTTGAAACAAAGCTAGTTTACAATACATGAGTGTGAATGCAAAGTTAAATACTCCAGGAATGTTCTAGGTTTCTTATATTTTAGCATGATTTATGGCTTCCCAAAGAAAAGAGTTTATCATTTTTGCTTCATCTAAAATTCAAAGATGATCACAGTATACAACTTGGAAAATGCTATGCTGACATCATCCTCAGCCTATACTTTAATCTCAGATCACCATGAGAAGATATGGGACCCAGCACCTATGGTAATGGCTGATCATCTTAAAGTGGGCATTTGATTATACTTATGAAAATGCCTCCCCCTCAACATGGAGGCAGATCTCTCATTCATAGGGCACAGCAATCACTCATTGCCTACATCCTTGCCACAACCTTGAACACAAACCAACCAAAATTCAGCTTCAGGTTTGCTTTGGGATTAGGAGAATTGATTTGGATGTAGCCTGCTCTGCCAAAGTTGTTAATCAGTGTTAGCTGTAAACACACAAACAAAATCCCAAAGAAACTACATGTGCCAATCTTCATGTTACTCTAGAGACCACAAAAGATCACATAACCAAACCTTCTTATCCCTTTCCAAAGCTGTCTCCAAACAGCCATGACTTGTCTTCTCAGATCAAGAACTCAAATTCCACCAGTGGTCTCTTAGTCTTGTAGAAACACAGGCCTGTTCAAGCTGGCTTCAAGGTTCATCTCAAGTTACCTCTTCTCTATCTATTCAGCATGATCCCTATGATCATCAACATGGCTGGTCTCATTGCTAAACATCTGAGGATTATAACTCATAAGAGTACAAGACTTTTTCAAGTTTATGGCCTGACAAATGGCAACTGTAAGGGAAAGATGCAGGAATGTAGGACACCGAACTTTCCTCTCCCTGATTCTGCTGCTGTTTCAATTAGGCCTGTCTTTTTAAACATCAGTGAAAGCCACAGAAGACATCCAATCCAATACATGCCACTCAAGAACGGTATATAAAAGGCAAGACAAAAATTGAGTCTGAAATCCCATTAACAGGGATATAATGAACACTTGCTTAAAACCTAGACCTGCAGCAGTAACTCTCGAACTTAAAGATTTTATTTTAAGAATTTTACTTTAAATACTTATTTTCTCTGAAGAACTATTCCTAAGGCCAGATTTTCATCTTCAGGGGCAACTGTTTATTGAATGTATTTCTTGTCATATTTTGCAGTGAAATACCTTTCATTTCCTATCAAATGCTTAGCATAGCAGCTCCAGGTCTGTCATCTAACAGACAGGGAAGAATCTGGGGTTTGCTGGTGTCTAGTTTAATATGAATCCTTTGCCAGTTGAAAGTTTTATCCTTAGATAACTTCTATCTTATTTTCTCTCCTCATGTTTGCCTTCAGAGTTTATAAAATTAACATTTTAGCCAAGTGAATGATCTCATCTATGATTTTTTAAATTGAGTAATGGGAAAATTTATGCAATATCTGTAACTCAAAATTTCCCATTCTTATAATTGTAAGAGATATGGTAGCAGGATAATTATCCTATGTCATGAATACAAAATGAGAACAAGCTATGCTCCCTTTAAAGATACAAAAATAGGGCAACTAGAAAGGTAGGCAGAGCATGGCCAGAATAAGTAGTTTAACCTGTCTGGTCTGTTTCCATGTGCTTTCTGGACTTACATGATGGCTGCCCGACATGCTCATGCTCACCTTCTCTCATCCTGTATCGGGAAGGGGTGGAGAGTTATGTGAGAAATAGCAACAAGTACCTCTCTCACACTTATTTCAGAATTTCAGGATAAACCATTAATTTAGACCTTTCCTATCAAGATTTGGTTTCATAATCAAATATGTCTCATAAAACCCTTCTTCTTTATGCAACATTTTCTCTGGCCAATGTTGTGATCAGACTGGACCATCTTGAACCTGCACAGGTCACCTTGGGATCCTCGGCTGTTCTGAGCAGAGCTCATGCATAATACAAGCCAGTCTTCAAGGGGCACTGAATTCCAAAGAGTGTCACTTGGTGACAATACAGGGGACATTCGTGTCCTCAATTTACTGTGACAGAATCTAAAATACCTTTTTTGAAAAAAACTCATGCAGAGAATGAACAAGTGCTTGTAGAAAACACAGAAATATGAAAATTGATTGTCATTGAATGGTGACATGATAATAGGCATCTATTAGTTTTATAATGATTTATTTAAATTCAATGAAAGAAAGTACTCCCATAAAATTACTTTTATTATAAAAATATGAACCATTTTATTTTTGATTTATCTTGTTTACATTGACTCTGAGAGATATTTAGCTATTTGAACCTATTATTTCTGCTTCAAGTGAATTAACTATTGTTTTGGTTTGGAGGCAAGGTCAAATTGATTTGTGAAAGCTCAGTTGAAATTTTTTTATTTTATTTATTCATTTTCAAGCAGAGAGAGAGAGAGGGAGGGAGAGAGAGAGAGAGAGAGAGAGAGAGAGAGAGAGAGAGAGAGAGAGAACCAGGACCACCACCTTGTGGGTCTGGCTTATGTGGGTCCTGGGGAATTGAACCTGGGGCCTTAGGCACTGGCAACCAGTTTGCACTGAAGTAAAAGATTCACTATGTGCTTCAACACAAGGTTTTCCTTTGGCTTCTGCAGCCATTACAGTACCTTAAAGACTTCTTCCAGGGTACTTTTTTTTCCCTCCCAAAAGTAGATCTAAAGGACAGAGAGACCTCAGCAGCCCTGGGTAGCACTTTCATGAATGCTCAGCCTGCCCAGGACTTTCTGTGGCAGGTCTTCCCTGAATAACAGAAGACCTCCAGGGAACTTGTGGGCTTTTTACATACAGATGATCCAAAGATAAGACACATTCATCTTCATTCTCTTTCCTCCCTCCTAGTTGTTGTCATATTTGATGGAAGGAGATATGTCTTTTGCTCCTATGCACCAACTCACAAATATTACAACGGAAACACAGATTAAATCAACAGCTTTAAGCCACACTAGAAAAACCTAAGCAGCTAATGCAAGAAGTGAGTCTTGAGATGGGAGTGGTCCAGTACAGAACCCAAGTGAGGTCTTGTGGATAATCCATCACAATTATCCCACCCCTTCTTTGAGATGAAGTTTTTTTTTTTCCTTTAAATAAGAAAAGACAGTAGCTGACTCTAGAATTCTTCATCACAAGGCTTCTATGATTAGGAGCTTCTAATGCAAGAACAAGCTTGAAACAGCTAATCAAATTTAAATAAATAAATGCAAAAATATTCCAATTCCAGTAAGCTGTTAAACAAATCCTGCCCTTTCTTACCCTTTTACTTTAGGTTTTCTCAGCATAAAGCTTGCTCTAGGATTCAACACAATGAGCTAAGGTAGAAGCCAAAGGACAATTAAGCCACAAGCATCTAGAACAGGGAACATATACTAAGTGAACGAACTGGAGTTTCTTTAAAATAAATAAGCAGTAATCTGCTCCATCTTACACACTGGCAGGCTGCATATATATGGCAAACATTTTTATAGCCTTGACTAAACAATGCTGTATTTATTTTTCATGTAAGAGGGTCATCTTTGGAACATTTATTTGCAAACTACATGATTACAATCCTTACATTGTGTTTTATCCTTGGCTTACTAAAATATACAAATATACAATTTATTCTGGACACATTGTTGCTAATTAACTTGCCTGCACTTTGATCTCTGAGAGTGAAAAGAATTCTTCTATGTAAATATATATTTTTGGAGAAAGGCAGAGAACAGAGAAGTCTGCCTGGCAGCTCAAACCTTCTACAGAGCTGCCTCTGCTTTGAATGACCCTAGCTTTCAGATCCTTTCCTAGGAAGCCTGTGTTCTTTCACAGCTTCTAACTCCCCAGTTACCACATGGAGTTTTCCATGCAGTGAGTGTCTGTTGGGTCCTGGAAATGATCTAGAAGACTTATTGATGAGGATAACTGGAATATTGTTCACAATGGTACAACAGTGAGAATCAAACCTAGGCCAGCAGGTTTAACCATTGTGCAACCTCCCCAAGCCCTAGTCTATCTTATGATTTAGAGTTTCACACTGTAGCCTCAGCTGGCCTGGGATATCACTAGTGTTAGGGATATAAAATCAAAGAAAAATGGGATACTACTTGATATAATGAGGAGGTTCTAGAATTTAAATAAACAGGCATCAAGTGTTGACAAGGACATAACACAATCAGAACCCTCACACACTGCTGGAGAGAGTGGGAAATGACACAGCTCACTTGAAGAACAATTAGACAGTTCTTCAAAGTGTTACACATGAAGCTACCATGTAACCTAACAGTTTCACTTCCAGATATAAACAAAAGAGAATTAAAATCTAAAGTCCTGCGGCTGTAGGGTTGGGTGGTGTGGGAAAGAAGATCTTTGAAATGACAGGGGGTGTTAAAGGTGCAGTGTAATTTATAATAATCAAAAGAGAGAGAGAAAGAAACCCCAATGTGTATAAATTCAGAAGACAAACTGCAGTGCACCCATATAATGGAACAGTATTTAACAATAAGAGAAATGGTACAATACAGATGTACGTTATGAAAACACTGTGATTAGTGAAAGAAGCCAGAACTAAAAATGATACATAATGTACAATTTCATATAAAATGTCTCAAACAAGCAGTTCCAGATACCAAAAACACTAGATTATTGGTTTCTAAAGGCTGGGAGTGGAGATGAATGGGGCAAACCACTAATGAGTATAATTTTATTTTTTCAAGGGGAGGATGATAAAAATGTGATCATTTCACAATATTGTGACTATACTAAAAATCAAATCTTATACTTTAAGAGAATATATTTTATGATAAGTGAATTAAATATCAGTGTATAGATGAGTGACCACCATGCTGCAATTCAAAAAGATTAGTTTTTATTGTAAAAAAATAACAGTGAGCTTATTATAAAACACACACACACACACACACACACACACACACACACACACACACACCATAAGATATGTTAGCAGCAATCAGAAAATAAAGGAGAAAAACGAAGAAACCAAGAAAAAAAAATGAAACAATTGAGAAAGAACTGGATGTTAGAAGATTTGAACTGTCATGTAGTCAAAGCCCTGGGTTTGCTCTGAATCTAGAATAATCATAGATGAGACAAGAAGCTCTGTATCCTCCAGCTCTGGGATACTCACTGACATTTTTGACTGATAGTTCTTGGAGAGGGATTCTACTGTGAGCTCTCTGTTGCCAATAGCCAGCCTTGAGAGGATAGTCAACAATGCGTCTCTTCATCTAATGATGTGGGCAGGCCTTGATGGTAGACCACATACAGGACATGTCCTCTCTCTTCCTCCCTGCTCTCTCGGCTCTACAGGCCCAAGAACCGAAGCTGACATTTCCACGCCATAGTCTCAAAAATCATGTTAAATTTGCGAACATATATTTTGGTTTTAGCCATTTCATAATCCTATAGCTCAGTGTCAAAAGTCAGCCTGACTTTGTTCTGAGTTTCTGTAAACCCTGAGAGCCTCTGCCTTACTTTTCAAGCAGCAAGATACTGGGGACACCCCCTGTCATTTCAGAGATCTTACTTTCCCAAACCACCCAACCTTATAGCCACAGGGAAAATATGTGTCCACGGCTCAGAAGACCTCAAGTAAGCTCCTGCAAGCCAAGGCCCTCAGAGAGAAAAACAAACTGGAGTTAAAGAAAAACACATGGTCCAAGAGGGAGTATGGGAAGAAATACCAAGATGTTCTCGGCAGCAGAGGGAAGAGAAGTGAAAGAATAGAATCAAGCTGGTGTGCACCTGGTTGCCCAGCCTGGAAGCTCTGGAGCATACAGGGGATCCAAGGCTTATTCATTCTCAAAAATCATTACTAGGAAGCACGACGACATAGAAGGAGAGAAAGAGACTTTGGTGGGTGCTGAGGCTAGGCTGGGGTTTGCCAGAAAACAGGACTCCAGAAAGGATTTTGACTTAATCCCAGTTGTTTAAGGTCAGTGTGCCCAGTGTACTGTACCAGCTGTCCAGCCTCCAGGTTAGGTTAGACATGGTGTTATAGGACAGGGGGTGGGGGACATGGACATTCATATTCCTACCGCTTCTTAAATTAAGATGCAAAATGATTTAAAAAATGGTATATTTTCCATTTGGACAATGTAGGAATAGAGTTTTCTCGTTTCCATCTATTCTATATTAGTTTTATAGAAAAGATAAAACAAAAGCCAGGAATTTAATTTGTTGATTTGAGTTGCCAAAACTATGTGAATTCTCTTCTTTGCAGACAAGTTCTTTCCCTGGTGCCATCCCTTTCCTTCTCATGGAATTCCTAGGAAAAGTCTAGAAGACATAGGAGAGGCACGAATGTCTCACCTTAGAGTGTCTTCTCTCCTCTCCTGTGAGAATGCTTATAATGAGACAGTAGGAGCTGACCTGTATGAACTCTGGCTAGTCTTAATGACTGGGTCTGCAAAAGGGTTTCCTACTAAGTGTTTCACAAGTCACAGTGCACAGTATATTTGTTCACCTCTAGTCTGAGTGTGGGCTTTTTATTTTTAAGGACCAGTTCAGATGGCAGCAATTCACCTCCAGAAATTTTAATTGTGAGCATCCTAAAACCCACTAAGTCTGTTGGGCAGGATCTGACTACCTCCAGATCCTTGGAAGGGGAAGGTTGTATAGAGGTCAGAGTTCTGTAGGATAAGAATGCCCTTACAGCTTTCTGGTTCCTGGATGGAACCCACTGGCTCATGCATCCATCCCTGATGCTCATCTTCTCAGACAGCTCCGCAAAGCAAAGGTTCATGTATTTGCTCACTCAAGCTGACACTGCTCCTTATATCAGGAAATCCCCACCTCACATATGTTTAGACATCTATTCAACCTCACCAAGCTGCTCTGCATCCCAGATTTGTTTAGATTCAGGACTGTGGACAGTGGTGCTGACATCACTCATTAGCCCCTCCTTAGTTCTAGAGCAGTTGATGGTGTTATCATCTCCTACACATATGTTCTCAATTTCCACACTCAGTCCAGACTCATCTGTAACCTATGCTGTTGCTTTTTAGGAAAACCACAACCTTTTGGTTTGGTCCTGAAGGTCTCTCCTGAGCTGTATGTCAGCAGGAAAACCAAAGAAAAAGAGACTGTAGCTGTGGTTCTGGAATTCAGGGCTGCCTTATGACCAGAAGGAACAAAGCAGTATTCAGTGTTTTCACCACACTTTGGGAGAGAAATTGTTTAAATATAAAAGGGAAGCTGGGGGATCTATTATGCTTTTAGTAACAGACTTTGAATGAGTTTAGCTTCACGACAGTGAGCTTAAGATGGTGCTTCCCCCATCATTGAGAAAGTAGAGAAGTCAAGCGAGCAGCCTATCTCCCTCCAGAGATAATTGCAACAGTGCAGGTCTTACCAGGATTTGTGCCACTTCCAGAATTTCATCCTATCTCAGAGCAGGTCTGGCTTTCTGAACAGGCTCACCTGAAAGCATCATTTGTTACTAAGTTTATATATTACCAGTATGTTTCCTCAAAAATGAGTCAACACCTCTTGGGAGAAGGCTGGCAGATAGTGACTTTTTTTTTCAATTTAAGTGAAGTCATCATTTCTTTCACCAGGCAGAGCTACTATCCTTTGCCTTCCAGGAACCAGTCATCTAAGTTAAAAATTAGTTCAGAAATTTAAAAGCAGAGGCAAGATGCCATAGGAAGAATGTGGAGGAAGGAATGGATGTAAATCTTCATTTTTTCTGCATGTAGTTGTAAGTTCTGAAATGAAGTATTAGACTTAAAAGAGGGCAGACAGAGGACACTAGGGGCCATACTGTGTTCCCACCACAGGGCCTTGGTCCCCTTTTTCTCTCTGACTGTGATGGTACTTAAAATGAACAGAGGTCACAGAATGGCTGAAATGGAGCAGGAAGCAAAGGCTTTCCTCGAAGAGGGTGGCAGAATTTGAACAGTTGAAAAGAATTTTTCAGACTTTGAAAGTTGTTTCTAAAATTGCTACTATTCTTTTTAACATACACTGGACAATTGTTTTTTGATCTCTAAGCTGTACAGGACTGGACCAAAACAACAGTGCAGAGCTGAAGGAGAAGATGGCCTTCATTTCAGTATCTCCTCTCTTCTCTTATGAGAAACCACACACAAAGATGAAAAGAAAGGTCACCTTTTGTTTAGCAGAAGGAAATGTATGCAGATCGTTGATGTTCTGAGCAACTTAGCAAAGTGAACTCCAGTCTGGAATGATCGACACTCAGAAATATTTCATTTCCTACAATGAGTAGACAGCAGCCTAGAGATTGTGAAGGAGCCCACAATGATGGGACGTCTCCTATCCTGGATGCCACTACTGTAATTCGGGTGGTTTAAGAGCATCAAAGAGTAATTTCAATTGACTGTGGAAAGAATTTATGGTCTGAACTTAAACTAAACAGGAACTTATCATCTGCACTTCTTGCTAGATGATCTTGAAGAACAATAATTCCAAGACTTAGATGTAGTTAGAAACTGATAATATAAACACAGAAATATCAAAGTTGCAACATACATAGGAACAATAAAACAGTATTTCTACCATAAATTAAGAGCCAAAAGTCCCACTGAAAGTATGAAGAGGATAAATAAAGTAAAAAAAAAAGTTAAAGCTTGTTAGGGATGTAGATGCTATTCATGACCATTTATTGATTTTATCTAATTCTTATTGCAATGGTGAGAGTGTGCAAAGCTAAGCCTTAAATTGATAATTTACCATATTAGAAAATAATAACTATGAATCAAGATTATCAATTGTTATTTCTATCACAAGTAGCATCCCTCTTTTCTGCTACTCAAAGTGTTGTAGGGAGACAGACAGTCTTAGAGGTCACTCTGTTTCCCTGGTAACCTTAGAAATGGAAGAGACATTTCCTCTTAACCAAATTCCTCTGATCCTGGGAGCCTGTCAGTCACTCATCAGTCACTCACCTTGACAGCAGATCACCTTCACCTACAGACATGGAATTTGGGAGAAACTGCTATGCCCTTAATGAGATGATGATGTTCTGTACCCACAAGAAGGCCCTCCCTTAGGGCAGTTCACATATCCTCACTGTGGAGCCTGCCTGCTTTTTGGAGTTCTAACTCAAAACCATCTTTTCATTTTCCTTCTCTTCTCTGAGTGCTGGTGGAAATCCTGAGAAGGCTTGCCCCAGCTCTTGGGGGTTTTCCACCTATAGATTCCCAGCTCTAAACCCCTGATCCAGCAACTCCTGTTTTCTTATAGGGAACATTTACACTCTCTTGGGAGTCTTCTTTTTTATATTTTCCTTAATAGTGTCTAATTTTTCCCTCTTCACCTTCCTGTCTGCATTTTAATGATACAAACTCTAGAGTCTTACCCACCCAAGTCAGGCCCATCTGGCAAGAAAGGCCCCATGACTCTCAAATTCTGGCACAAAAGGGCTCCCTGATTTCAGCTGTTAACCTACCACCATACCCTCAAAGCCATCCTCTACCCTGAATGCTCTGTGTACATTTTCTGACCTACCTCACATCTGTCCACTGCTCTTTCACTTTTCAAGTCTCAATTATGTCTGTTTCTCTGTTTCCCTGGACTCTCTGCCACCAATACCAAGTCCCACTCTTCTTACGATGGTAACCTTCAACATTTCAGAAATTCCCTCCCATGTCAACTTCAGTACTTGAGCTCTGCCTTGGGGATTCCCTTTCTGCATTACTTCCAATAGATGCATTTTCTAAAACTTGCCATTGCACTGAATGATAAGCCTGGAAGCTTCCAACAATGTTCCTTAAAACTGCATTCTTAAATTTAAAAGCTGTAGGAATACAGAAAATGGCCCTATAGCTAAAGTAAAATGTCATCATTAGTACAAACAAAAAATTAAATTGTCTTAGGGTTTATAAAATGCTTGTACTAACACTGTCTTGCCTACTATATCACTTCATTAAATATTCATAATAATTTGGATTTATATTAGCACATTTTACTACAGTTGTTATACTGTAATGGATAGGGTTTGCTTCATGTAACCCCTAAGGGAATCAAGGACCGGGAGGATATAATCATTGGCATGAGGCTACTTTGTTAGAAAATGCACCTGACTTTGATGGCTGTGGTAGGGCCAGCACTCAATATATATTTGATGAATGAATGACTGAATGATCAAATCAGGCTTTTTAACTCCAAACTCCTTAGCTGAGGTAGAGTAAACAATAGTTAACCTAGTTTTACCAGAACTAATTTCTCCATTAAGGATCAAAAAAATGATGACTTCAAATGAGGGTAATCTTGATAACTTTTCAGTGTGATTCCCCACTACAAAATATTTCCCAATTATTCTTTCAAACTTTCATAAAGGCATTACCATAATAATTTAGGATTTGAAAAAAATCATTAAGATAAATCCACTTTTTTCAAAGTAAATAGCATGTAGTTAGAACAGGTCAATAGAAGATTTCTACCCAAAGCAGAAATTGAATTTCAAATAAATCAGTATGAACAATCAAATCTGCTCAAAATGTGGAGTGCTAAGCTGTTCTGAGAGAAATTTTATTTTCTAAACAGTATATGGGATAGAGCAAGATGAAGTGAGGTAGGCTGCAGAATGGAAGATATCACATAGTAGAATCTGAAACTTAAAGGCAACAAACACAGAATGATTTCTATCAGTCATACTTAAGTATGATGCTACAGCTCTCTGCAGGATACTGCGCTTGCCTCCCAGTGTACCACCTGACATGAACCTCCTAGTTCTTGAGATAGTCTAACCCATTTTCAGTCATGGTCATGGGCACCCATCTTCATCTTCCTTGGGACAAGTTAAGAATCCAGGTTTACTTGAAAGTATTTCAACATAATTGGTTAGGAATAAGAGTAATAGATTAGAAAAAAAGCCAAATAGATTTAAAAACACACACAATAACTCATGTGCTAGAAAATAGGACACAGTGCTCTGAGAAAGTTAAGATGTATATGAAAGAAAAATAAACTTTTTTTTCTGGCTGAAAATATGGGAAACGTCTACCTTACCAGGATGTCACTAGTAGCTATTCTCCTCGGTTTCACTGGAGCTTTCTTCCTGGTTTAGGTACAGTTTGACTGTGTGCAAATTCCTTAGTCTCAGTTTTCTCAATTACTCAGTGGTGATTTTGCTACTGAATTCTGTCACATTGGACAGATCCAGTGAGGAGTGTGGGTGGATAAAGAAAATCCAGGAAACCAAAAATTCCAAAGACCTTCATGGTCCAGGCGGCACTATAACTTGGAAAGCAGGGAAGAAAATTGTGGAATTAAAATGGAAAAAGCATCTGTGCAAGGCTCAGGGTAGGACTATGTTCTATCAGTATAGAAGAGAACATTTCATATTTAAAAGTAAAAACAAATCCACTTCTTTCCTCCCCAGAGAAGCCCATTTTCATTCATGAAAACACTCTTACTATCTAATACATTTTCACTTAAATTACCAAGCTTGCCACATAAATTTAAATTTTCTCAGAACTGATCTTGGGGAATAAGCAGTGAAGCACAGGGCTGGAGACATGGTTCATCAGTTAAAGGGCTTGTTTGCAAAGCCTCATGGCCTTAGTTTGATTCCCCAATAGCCACATAAAGCCAGATGCA